>JALJCO010008513.1:0-11509 GCA_023101725.1 Atherinomorus stipes | reverse complement strand
ATGCATGTCCAAAGACATGCATGTTAGGTTAATTGATCACTCTAAATTGCCCCTAGGTATGAGTGTGAGAGTGAATGATTGTCTGTCTCTCAGTGTTGGCCCTGCGACAGACTGGCGACCTGTCCAGGGTGTACCCCGCCTCTCGCCTGATAATAGCTGGGATAGGCTCCAGCAACCCCCGCAACCCTGAACTGGATAAGCGGTACAGAAAATGACTGACTGACTGACTGACTCTGTGGACTGATGAGACAAAAGTTGAACTTTCTGGAAGGTGTAGGTCCCGTTACATCTGGTGTAAAAGTAACACGGCATTTCAGAAAAGGAACATCATACCAACGGTAAAATATGGTGGTGGTAGTGTGATGGTCTGGGGCTGTTTTGCTAACCTGACTCCCGCCACCTGGTATTTGCAATACCATCTGGGGAGGGAGTTAACCCGATGTCATTTCAAATTAGTCTTTTTTTTCTAAAACTCTTGCATGTGATTGGATAGAAGATCTGTCCGTCATCTTGACTGACACGCTACTTCAGCCACTCACGTTGAACCGAATGACGCAACCCGTGACGCAACTCAGAGCGACACCAGAGCCACCACGCATAGAGGATCGAGTTATCAAAACATGTTATCAAGCTCAAAAAGCTTCAGTCAAACAACATGGCGGCGGCGGCGACAGCTAGTACGAGCGGTGTACAGTCTGTGAACGACTTTTGTCGAATGTGCCCTACGGCAAGCCGCCATGATTGTTGTTGTCTGAAATAACTGACTGACTACACTGCTGTCGCCTGTGCTTCTACATCACATCCGGCCAAAACGCCGCCCATCCTTCAAAAGTCCCACCCGCGATTAGTGATTGGCTCCTATTATTCTCTAACCAGACGAAATCACCTATAACTGTCGCCTTACTCAGATGGAGTGCGTGAGGAAAGGGAACGCCCCCGCGTGTACTTGTTGAACGCACCCAGATGATGTAAATCAGGTTACTGTTTTGCTGCTTCAGGACCTGGAAGACTTGCTGTGGTAAATGGAACCATGAATTCTGCTTCTACCAAAAAATCCTGAAGGAGAATGTCCGGCCATCTGTTGGTGACCTCAAGCTGAAGCGCACTTGTGTTCTGCAGCAGAACAATGATCCAGAACACACCAGCAAGTCCACCTCTGAATGGCTTAAGAACAACAACATGAAGACTTTGGAGTGGCCTAGTCAAAGCCCCCACCTGAATCCCATTGAGATGCTGTGGCATGACCTTAAAAAGGCGGTTCATGCTGGAAAAGCCTCCAATGTGGCTGAATTACAACAATTCTGCAAAGATGAGTGGAACAAAATTCCTCCACAGCGCTGTAGAAGACTCACTGCCAGTTATCACAAATGCTTGATTGCAGTTGTTGCTGCTAAGGGTGGGACCAACCAGTTATTAGGTTTACGGGGCAATCACTTTTTCACACAGGACCATGGAGGTTTGGATTTTTCCCCCCTTACTAATAACAACTTTCATTAAAAACTGTATTTTGTGTTTACTCGTGTTGTCTTTGTCTAATATTTAAATTTTTTTGATGATCTGAAACGTGACAAACACGAGTAGGAGGCAATCGAGTCGAGTGAATGTCGAACTTGAGCAGTAATCACAAGCTAAAAGAAAGAACTTACTGTTAATTTCAACAAATGTTAACCCAGTAAGTCTGTGGACGTTCAGATTTTTTTCATCTTTGCTGAGAAGTGGAGGTGTCCCCAGCCAGCATGTGGATCATCGTGTCTCATCGTCTGACAGTTACCCTTGAAGACATCTGCTGAAGTGTTTCACTTGAATAACTGCTGAGAGTCCGTTTGACCTGGAGATCATCAGTCGATGAGCAGTAGTGACTTCCACAAAAAAAAGCTTTGACAAGAAATGTTTAATCCCACGTTTGGTCTGCACCGTGAAAGACTACCAGACCTCCACGGAGATCAGAAAACATTTTGCTGCTCTAATTGCTTTGATTCACAGTTCGAGGGATTATTTTAAAGTCTTTGATTATCATGAAAGAAACTAATCTCTTAGCTGTTTCTCAGTGAACAAACCTTTACTGAACCTTTTTTTTTTTTTTTTAAAGAAATATTAACATTTTTTTATGTTCTGCTGTTATATGGGAGTGAAAATGAGGAGAAACACAAAAATCTATGTTCAAAACCATCAACAAAGGCAAGGACATGCTTTAAATAATATGCATCCAATGGACCCTTTTTATAATTTATGCATACGTAATACTGCTCATGAAGCCAGAAAGCTTTGGATGTCCATAGAAATAGAATGGAGGCTGGTTTTTACAGGGTTAATTGCAACGATGCTAAACACTGTTTTGCATTTTTGACTGCTTTAAAGGAGCTGTATCATGCTTTTCAAATGTTCCAAAAGTCAAATACAGGCATTTATAAGCTAGATATGTTCCCATCGTTACTATAGAAACTAATTTGGTGTTAAATATTAGTTTTTCGATGCGTCTAATTTCCAACACGGAAGTAAGATGGCTGACTGTACTGGAACCGCGGAGCTCTCGACCAATTGCAGCATGTTTACGCCCATTTCATGACGTCGCCCCGGAAGAGACACTGATTCTGAAGGGTCACAGAATTGTCTGTAGCTCATTATTAAATTATTAAAAAGAACTTGGTAAGATTTGAGTTTTTGTAGTGTGATGCGCAGAATGGCACAATCTATTTACAGCAGTTGCCTCTATGGAACTGTCTCTGCATGCGCTATCAGGGGGATTTAGGGCAAATGTTCAGGGGTGTGATTCATGTTAAGTTTATTACCTCCTGTTAAAGGATAAGTTTCTTTTTCCAACCTGGACCTTATTTCTAAGAGTGTATGTGCATTTACTCACCGATAAAACTTCTGCATCACTTTGAGTCCTTCGGAAGATATTATGTTAAGTCGCTCTTCGGTGAACGTCCAGTATCATGGCGGAGACGGGGCAGCCTCTATATAAAACATTATCTGCAGCAAAACTCCTTCATTTCATCAATGCTTCAAGTAGAATGAACGAATGAGTGAGTAATTTATTGTCCTATGAGTTCAGAGTTTCGCAGATTGTGTTTTTGTTGTTGTCTGGGTAGCAGTTGCTCGTCTCTGCTGTACCACAGAAGCACGTATCGTGAATGTGCGGCCCCGAAAAGTGTGTAGAACACCAGGGGCGCCTCCAGAAATCTTTTAGGGGTGGCCACAGGGTGGCCAGAGAAAACAGCAGGGTAGCCAAGGGTTGTTAAAGGATAACTTTTGTTTCTTTCAACTTTGACCTTATTTCCAGGAATTTATTTATGTTTTTACTCACCAGTAACATTTTTGCATCAGTCCAACTCCTTTGGGCCAACTGTATTCAGATTAGTCATAGACCCTCGTTCATATAATGGACGTGAAGGAGGCCGAATGAATTGTCCTCTATATTAGTCACTATCTGCAGCAAAACTCCTTCATTTCACCAATACTTAAAGTAGAACAAGTGAATGAACGAGAAATATTGTCCTGTGAGTTCAGATTTGGCTCGCTGTAGTTACGGGGGCAAACTCCACACATCTACCAGCTGTGTGACCACAACACAATGGTCCACGGTGTTGATAAAATGAATAACACTTAAATCACAAGCTCAACTTCTCCATTGTTGTTCAGTGTGTTTGTGTCACAAACAAATGACTTCACAAACTTCACAATGACAACCTCACCCACACTGAAAACCAGAGCAGAAGCGGGCCTCACTTGTCCTCAGTCGTAATGGGAACAAACTAAACTGGGAAGTGTTGGCCCGATAAGGGCCAGGCTAAGTAGATGCTAATGAGAAGGCGGCATTAGGAACTGCTTGGGGCAGTTCTGGGTGGCACCTTCCTGGATGAATCTGCATAAGAAAAGGCCGAGTTAATTAGGTGTGACAGACCTGTGGGGGACTATGGGAAAAGAGCAATGGCAGAAAAAGTAGGTCTAGTGTAATATTTTTTATTTATTTTATTTTTATTAGCTTATAAAGATTTTGATATTCAGATATAAGCAAAGCTGGACCATGTTAATAGTACATAAAAGTTGAGATAAATGAAAAAATATAATTTTTGATGGGGTGGCCAGCTTCTTGTTCAGGGGGGCCATGGCCACCCCCTGTATGCGCCATGTCCCATTGTCATGGGACAATAGAACTCGTTTGTTCATTCATTCAACTTAAAGTATTGGCGAAAAATCAAGGAGTTTTGATGCAGATAATGTCTAATATATTGGCTGCCCCGTCTCTGTCATGATACATTGACGTTCACCGAAAAGCGACTCAGCGTTATATCTTTCAAAGGACTCAAAGTGATGCAGAAACTTTAACAGTGAGTAAACGTATGTATATACTCCTAGAAATAAGGTCCAGATTGGAAAAAAGAAACTTATCCTTTAAAGGGACGAGAGGCAAGATTAAGAAATTAAACCCGTAACTGCCGCTTCAGGTAACTGCAGCCACGAGTGTTGCCATCGCGGGAGCGTGCAAAAACTGAAGCTATAATGTTGTTTACTATGTTTTTTCTTCGAAGTTGCACTTTTTAGTGTCTTTCAGTTGATCTGGATCGTTTGCTGACCGCAGAAGAATCCATAACTATCGCTCACAGTGTTTGAATTTACCGCGACCGGCTTCTTCCTGTATCAAAACTGTCGGGGATGCGGATGCAGCGTCATTTGACGTCACGTCCACATGGCAGTGCGGGAAATTCGGCCATCGAATTGCAGCGCTTTATGCAGCACACAGCCTGTTCAAGGCAACGGAGAGACGTGGGTGGGCTCCTTTTTGGTTTTTAACGCTTCATCCCCTCTATTAGTATTAAAAACGGGACATGCTTGTTTATTCTCTCGTAATTCCTGCCTCTAGTTCCTAAATGTAAAACCAGAAAAGTCAGTTGTTTTCTATCTCAGGTTATCTCAGCTTACGGCCTCCGCCCACCCTGATGTGACTCAACTCCTTCCTGCTCTTCCATTTTATTTCTCACATTTTATTTTATTTTAGATTTTTCTTTTTTTGCTGAATTTCTTTTATTCATAAGGTTTGTGTTTAGTGCTTCCTCTGCACCCTGTAACGCTTCCAGTGTTTTATGCTAAGCACTCTGAATTGTCTTATGAAATGTGATGCACAGATAAAATTGCCTTGCCTTTTAAGCCAATAAAACTTTTTACCTCTTTAAATTTTCATGCCTTTATGGCTGCTTGAAACTTGTGGAAGTTGAATCCTTTTCATGTTTTTTCTTTGCCACCCCAGACGGGGCTCAGCAGCATCTTTATGAGGCTCAAATGGCTTCTCTGTGGTGAAGCTTTGCAGCATCTGCAGGCTTCCCTTTGTGCTTTTGTTGACCTCTGATTTTTATTCTTTTTGACCTGGTCTGAGGAAATTGCGCCTTTCTGTAGGTTTATGTTCTTTAATTGTTTCTCAGATTGGTGCTCTCAATAATGCAGATTTCTAGATTTCTAAGTTTTGATTGTGCTGATGGCCTTCAGATGCCCATCACTCCTATGTTCATCTTACTCCCAGAGTTTGACATGTCCAATGTTTTTGGCTGATATCGGAATTACAATGTGATATTAAACAAATTATATTAGTTTTTTATCATACCAATATTTGTTTACTAATGAAATTTTGTGAGATTTCATTAGTAAATCGTTTTTTAAAAAAATCTTGACCTGTTTTCTCGCATGAAATATGTTAATTTACTCACCCAGACAGTTTTGGTGGAACTTGAATTTCATCGGGAGAAATATAGATCCACTCGAGATCAGCGTACGCGCCATATTGTGGCAGTGATGGGGCAACTGCATCCAGCCTCTAATTAAGGCATTATCTGCCACAAACTTCTGCATTTCACCAATGTTTGGTTACAAAACATTATTCGGACCCTGCCGCCCAGCGTCCATAATTTACTTGAAACGACATCATTTTGTATATTTTTATAGCTTTAACATGTTGCTACATGTTGCGTCCGCGAAGCGAATAACTGCGAGTTCACGGCACTGCGGAAGCCATGGCAGATGAAATCAAGTGTTCCTTCTTTTTTCTTTCTTTGTTTTAAATCAATATCCAACCCCTCTGGTGTTTGTCCCGGTTTGAACGCAGCTCGCTCGCTCAGCAAATTTCTTCTTCTACGCTTGCATTATCTGCACAGTAGGCCTGTTCCGAAGTGTCGTGAACTCGCATTGATGCGCATTGGGGAAGCACAATGTTCTACTGTTTAGGCTATAAAAATACACTAAATTATGTTGTTTCTAGTAAATTCTGGACGTTCCCCACTCAGGACACTTGGATTACATTGGACGAGCAGTATGGAGGAATATTGACAAGTTTTTGTGGACTTTAATGAACCTTTTTGTTTCATTCTCCGGTAAACTTTCATCATAAGAAAGTTGGGGGAAAACAAAAACCTGTCCGATCTCCGGCTCCAGAGTCTTGCTCAGCATGAGGGTGAGTAGAAAATGAACGCACATCATTCTGTGGGTGTACTATTCCTTTAAGGATATTTTGGGATCTTTGCTCTTGGAGCGGATTAAATATGAGAGATACAACCTCACATTTTTATGCATAGATTGGTATCAGTTGATATCAGAAATGAAGAGTTGGACAATATCGGTATATCAGATATCGGTAAAAAACATTCATTTTATTTTTTCTTTTGCATCTCTCGCTGCAATGCTTTTAATGTTTCATGCAAAGCGCTTTGAGTTGTCTTGTACATAAAATGTGTAACATAAATAAACCCGCCTTGATGGCTTTAAATCATTTACTTGTGAAACTAGAAGAATCAAATTGACTTGAAACACTTTATACAGTTTTCTTTTCTTTAAAATGAATTTAGCTTAAACGTTTACATCAGTTTAACGTCACTCATCAGTATAATCTATTTGTTCAATGCATAAACATCCCATAGAAAGTTATTTAATTTGCCACTTGCAAAGTAATTACAAAATAATGATGTAGATAAACAAGTAACTGAATAAATGGGATCATAAATAAATGCTGGAGGGAAAATCTATTTGCAAAGCATTGCTGGTAGTTTTTTGCCTGAACTCACATTTGATCAAATACATTTTTAATGAATTATTTGAAGTATTTAGTGAAAAAAAAAATCTCGTGTGATTTAAACAATAAACACATCCTTATTCACTGCAAACACACCTGATGATGGTTGCTGAAAATTCTGCCTGGGGGGCTTCTGAGTGCAGGCGGCATTGATTCTGTGGTGCAAGTAGCTGAAATCCAGCCTTTTTCTCTCCTACAGAAGCCTTCCTCCTCGTCCTCGCCATCTGTATTATCTTTTCTGGCTGAGAGAGGGCAAACTATGCTCCAGGGCTTGACTCATCCTTGTCCGGGTGTCTGACAGCACACTTGGAGCTCAGTGGTTTGTAGATACCAATCTGGCTACCTGCAAGAATAGCACGGCTCTTCAGGATGAGCCGAGAATTCTTCTCTTTTATGACGATATTTTTGCAGTGCTGACCTTTGTGGGCATCACAAGGAGCAAACAGCAGCATAAACAACTAGACGGGCACCGTCTTTAATGAAGAGGTCAAGCTACGATGTTCAAGAGGCATTTTAAAGGAATACCATGTAACCCAAACATTGGCCTAATGTAATAATGGATGATTTCTTGGGTCAATATGCAGCACTTGACACATGCCAATGCCCCAAGGGGCTGCCATCCTAAAAGCTGTACTTCCATGGTCACTGCATTAATATTTCTGTGTTCTCCATTATTATTGAATGCATTCTGCATCGTTTCTGCTTAAAAAAACCTTCTGGTTGTTTTGTATCCAGCTGTATTTGTATGGTAGAAGAGAGGCTTGTGGTCCAACGGCAGCTTTTCCGGGTTCTTCTCATGAATTTCCGTCTGATTGGCTGCCTCCCATCAGTGTAAGAAGGAAGCTCCGCCCTCCGCTCTTATTTCGTCACAGACAGGAAATAGAGCCGACAAACAAGTTTCACTCCGCCATGCTAACAAACAGTTAGCTAATTAGCTTCTCAACTCCGAAGCTACAGTCGTGTCAGTCTCCACTTCAAGTGTGAAGAGAAGGGTTACCTGCCTTCGAATGGACAGATAGAAACCCCACGTGGGACACGCTATTTGCAAAGATGTTACGGAGAAGCGCAAGGCTGTTCCTGATTCGCTCTTTTCTTCATATGATGTTTCTCTGATGAGAAAGAACAGCCGACTGGGGGGAACGCAACACCAGCAAGTCAGCATGTGTAAGCAAACAAGGGTAAACCCTCCGTATTTCAGAAGGAGCAAGTTAAACAGAGTTTTCAGTGGAAGGAGGCCTTTAAAGAAAAACCAAAAAACATTACAAACATCTTTTGGTGGGAGTGAAGATATTTGTAACTTGGCTACATGTCTAGACCTGAAGATGATACAAGGTGTTGCAGGAGTTTGAAGGGGAGGACACCTCACATATTTTAAGGAGAGAAATGGGAGGTGGAGAGGAACATCACTACAGAGCTGGAGATGGGAAAGAATTATTTCACAACAATGGAAAAGTACATCAGCACCGTCCTGGAAAGAATTTAGATGGAAAAACCTTAATTAGGTATTTTAGCTCAACAGATTTCGTTAATGTTACGGGGGAAGAGAGCCTGCTGGAGATCCTATGGCAACAATAAAGCAAAACATTTTTACATACAGTATTTTGGGACTGTCCAGTCATATTTAAATATTGGAAAGACATTAAAATGAACATGAAAAATAATGAAAACGGTAATCCTTCTGGAGTCTAAGACCCCATACTTGGGGTTAAGACCAGATAATGTAAAGGGGTACGAATACAAATACATACCCTCTTTTCTGGAGTATAGACTGATCCGGCCAAACGGCGCAACCAGACGGTCCGCCATTGCAACGGGGAGCGTTTCTGTACATGCGTAATTAGAACAGATGAGTATCTGACTTTTTTCTGAAAAACATGGAGGAAATCTGGAAGGACTGTCGCATTCCTGGTTTTTGGAACATCAGAGCGAAACTTTAATGTGGTAATAAGTGAATAAGAAGATCACGCTTGTATGGTTTGATCGTTAAGTAAACTAACTTGACTGTATGCTAACGGTAACAACAGACTAACGCTGGCTTGCAGTTCAAATATCTAAATTCACAGGCTGAGACCACGATTAGCTTATAAAATTACCGCATCAACTAAATTTAACAAGTTGGCAAGTGTTTATCTTCCCCAGGAACAGTCATGGCTGTCAAACTGCTACATTTCCATGCTAAAAACTTAGCATTGCAATATTCTGCATCCTTATTTCCGTCATTCATCACATTTACCTTGTTAGTGAGAAGAAAGCAACTGTGGGTCAGTTTTATTCCCAGACTGGATCGGAGCTCCCTCCAATTAAAAAAAGAAAGAAAATAAGCTGCTCGGCTGTTTACTCCCTTCTTACTCCGGTGCCGGTGCGGTGTTGAAAACGCCCCCCTTCCGTGGGGACGGGTCAGACTCCAGTTTGGTTCTCTTTGTCTCACAAGACAAAACTTTTCTTCTTTGTCTTACTGGAGTCTGAGTTGGGGTTTAGGAGGCACCTGTTCTCCATCTTTTAGCAGGATGCTCAGCATGCACGGACCTGCGGTGGTGGAATACACCACACCGGCACAGAGAGCTGTTTTGGTTTTATCAGTATCATTGATTCAATTTCATTTCATTTCATTATCTGTGTGTCACTTGGATGAAGAGTGCAACATATCTTGTTCTTATCTACAGTAAAATGTTTAATAATAAAAAACAGACATTGTAACTTTGCAGGAGCGGATCCGTCTCTCACTGGATCATGTGACCTGGAGCGCTTTGCTTTAAGACACAAAGACTTCACTATCAGCTGATCAAAGTGGTCTGCAAACATATTCTCCAAACACAGATAAATGCTGTTTAACTTTGCCACAGCTGTGTGCCTGTGGGACGTTACATGTTTAGTGCCCCGAGTGTCCAAAAGTTACACGGTATCCCTTTAAATTTATTTACAGCACACCAGGTTACACGGGAAATTCATCCCATGAAGAGCTGTGAGATTCTGTATGAATATTTGGACCTTACAAAGCTACCTCTGGATAAGTAAAAATGTTCATTTCAGCACAAGGCAAAGTTGCCGAGGCATTGCAAGGCAGCAACAGGGCTTGTCATCCAGTCGCTATGAAGCATGGCCGCTGTCTCTGGAGTCTCTGTTTGATTGGCAGGTAATTTACAGGAAATCTGGGACTGAAACTTTGACAAATAAAAGAGTAAACAGAGAAAAACATTATTTTCTGAAGACATTTTAAAGCAGCATATACTTCTCCAAACTGGTTTTGTGTGTATCAGTGTGGGGAGTGCTGGTAGCTCGTGGTCATTGGTGCGTGAATGTGGAGAAAAAAGAGCTGTCTTATCACCCAAAAACACACACTCGCTCATCCCCGTCACACATTTACCTTTGATTTAGTTTAAACAGGCCTGACTCCACAGTTCATACACAGGTGTAAACGCAAATATACTCACAAATTTACACTCTATTTTGGGAGTGTGAGTATTATTAAACGGACTATTTCACAATAATTTCCTCCTGAATTCAGAAAAACAAAATTTGTTTAGAAAAAAAGCTTTTTGGTGATGTTTTCTGCATCAATGAAACTACGAATATATCCCACATTTTTCTCAGTATCTGTGTTTTATGTTTGCTTATATGCCAAAATGCTTTGCAAATGGCTCATTCTGTCTTTCAGTTTATGTCACAGACAGAAACACGGTCATCATTGCTTCCCCTCTGCAGTTAATGGGACCATCATCGTCTCCCAGTGTAGGGACCAGTGGAAGAAGAAAATCAAATAAAAACTTTTCCCCTGCGAGCACAGATCTCCCTCCCAGTGCCAGGAGATGGAATCAGGCCCCGTTTCCAACAGTGACATTTTTACAAGGGGACAAAAATCCAATTTACAATGTAAATAATAAAGGAAAAGATTAAGGAAATTAAGATTAAGAAAAAAAATAAGAAAATTTTGTTACAGACTTAAAGAAATATGTATGTTGTAACAAGGAATCTCCGATATTTTCAGCAGATATTGGCAATAAATATGATATCTGAAAATATCAGTATCGCTTTTTTTGGACAGATATTTTGGAAAACAAAATCTAGCGGGATTTTGTTACGGGGATGGCGTGTCTTTAATATCCTTAAGGTCTTAACAGGTTTTTTGGCACAACATCGGCTGCTTCCATGTTTTGTTTTGTTTTTTTTTTTTGCAATCTTGAAAATACTAAGACTTTATTCTCATTAAATTGCAACTTTATTCTCATAAAATTAGTTTTTCTCGTAAAAATTATGACTATCCTGGAACTTGGACTGTAAAAAACAATTTTTTTTTACTGTGATCCTGATGCTCCGTCGTAAGATACAGAATACCCCTAAATAGTATTTTCTAAAAAGAAAAACCTGACAGATTCAACAGAAAGTTATATCTTCTGCTATCTTTGTTGTGTTTTGACCCAAAGCTCCCCAGATAATTATTAATTTTATTCATTC
>JALJCO010008511.1:0-70631 GCA_023101725.1 Atherinomorus stipes | reverse complement strand
ACTATCTGTGATGCGCGTGATTTACTTCTGCATGAACTTTTAGAAATGCGACGTGACTTCACAGCGTTCAGTTGTCATATGATTATTTAGTTTATTAATTATAATAATTAATTAGTTATTATATCATGTGTCAGTAATGGGGGGAGGTTACCTGTTGTACAGGTGCATGAACACTCTGCACTTTAATGTTGTTCATGCATTCTGAGCTTGTTTTGAAATTAAATGTATTAATGAATATTAGATTATTATAGGCTACTTGTAGCTACAGTACATTTGATGCCACGTTACCACATCTCTATTTCCAGCACAATGGGGGTCACTGGCCGTCATTCTCACACTCCCCAAAAGACATGTTGGCATCTGGAAATTTAGTTCCCTTTTAAGATCCCATGATGTAAAGAGCAGCTCAATGGATTATCAACATTACTTTTTTATTATTTTGACTTCACAACATGAACATAATTTGGGTCTCAGTGAGAACTAATCATGGAACCTTGTATCATATTTATATATTGGCAAATGTTAAAAGATAAGTATTAAAATAACTATTTATTCTAGAAGCTGTTTAATGCTCTTCTGCATGGATGTCTTTTGGTGTGTTTTGACTTAAAGGCAAGGATGGCAAGTTACTTATGTCTAACTGCAATTTGCTTAACTGGAAAAACAAGCAAGTATCAAGGGCGTAACTTTGGGTCCATCATTGGGGGGGTCGGATTCTTTGCCTGTTTATTTAGTTATTTAATTAATTATTTGCATTTGTAAAACAAGTCAGGGTAATTTGGTGTCTGTATAAGAGATACAGTATATGGTGATACTTTTCCTTTTTCCTTTTGGATATATAGTAAACTTAGTTATTTACTTTTCACCACTATAATCAGCCCCATTACAGGACAGTGAACAGAGATATATTATACATACTGCTGGCCGATGTAGTTTCTTACTTTTATGCAATTAAAACTTGAATTGTAAAATCTGTGAAACTTTCCTATGAAGTCAAAACACATCAAAGACATCCATGCAGAAGAGCATTAAACAGCTTCTAAAACAAATATGTTTTGCATTATTTATCTTTTAACATTTATTAAATATATAAATATGATACAAGGTTCCATGATTAGTTCTCACTGAGACCCAAATTATGTTCATGTTGTGAAGTCAAAATAATAAAAAAAATAATGATAATAATCCATTGAGCTGCCCTTTACATCATGGGATCTTAAAGGGCTAAATTTTCAAGTGCCAACATGTCTTTTGGGGGTGTGAGAATGACGGCCAGTGACCCCCTTTGTGCTGAAATAGAGATGTGGTAACGTGGCATCAAATGTACTGAAGCTACAAGTAGCCTATAATAATCTAATATTCATTAATACATTTAATTTCAAAACAAGCTCAGAATGCATGAACAACCTTAAAGTGCAGAGTGTTCATGCACCTGTAACAGGTAACCTCCCCATTACGGCCACATGATATAATAACTAATTAATTATTATAATTAATAAACTAAATAATCATATGACAACTAAACGCTGTGAAGTCACGTCGCATTTCTAAAGTTCATACAGAAGTAAATCACGCGCATCCCAGATAGTGAGGACTGGTGCTGGATGAAAGTGAAAAATACAGTGAAGAACGGCCCAAACGTCACAGCATTAAAAACAAAAAAACAAACAAACAAGCAAACAACAACTTTGGGAGCTTTTTGCTCTGCATTTCTAAACTTCAGCATGGATCATGTACTGATCCAGTTTACATCCATGAGCACGCGACCAGGAGAGGAAGGCGATCAAAACGGTGAAACTTGCAACTTCGAAGTTGTGCTGCGTTCAGAGACAGCTGGGAAATAACAGTCTTAGCATCAGCCTAACAGGGATAACTACCATGTGGGCTTTGTTAGAAAGTCAATAATGAAATCAATATTCCAAAAAAACTTTGGGGAGCTTCAGTTCTTCTAAAATACACCTGACCACATCCTGGTCTCTGGTAGAGAATAGCCTAACACTTGTGTGTGTCTGCTTTTAAGTGGTTACTGTGTTTTCCGACGTGCGCTCTGTCCGCGCGCTGATGGAGTGCACAGATGAAGACGCACATGTGCGTGTATTTACCTCTCTTTGGCCAATCAGTTTTTTTTTTATTAAGGTTAATGTCAATCATCAATGAATCATGTCGTCTGTCCACCTTTTTCTTCTTTACATTACTGTTGGTCTTCTGTTTCCCTCCATCCATCAAACACAGCAATAAGATAGAAAGCGGCTATAATACCAAATACACGGCGGGGGAAGAGGGAGGGGGTGCATTACAATACCAGATGATCAAAGGTGCTGTTGTTTTGCTAGAAAATATTGTAGCAATAAAAAGAATTAACAATATGTTCATAAAAGATCAGTAATGTTATTATTAAATCCGAGTTGTGTTATTTTTTAGGGGGGTTATATCACCTGGCTCTGATTATTGGGGGGGTCAAAACCCCCCTATCCCCCGTGGAAATTACGCCATTGGCAAGTATATAAAAAAAGAAAAGAGAGAGCTGCAGACCTTTCACCTGAGGTCGAAACACAGGTCCTCTGCTGCTAATCTGACATATGTTTTCATGAGCCAAGACAAGCAACCCTGCCATGGTGGCCGCTCTCCAAAACTAATGATGTCAAGTGATTCCCTCTAACAAAATCCCTTTTAAAACAGAATGAAAGAGGCAGAGAGGGTGGGAAGTGTGTGGGCTGTGGGGGTCCAGAAAGGGGATAGAGTTGAAAAGAAGGGACAGGTTGGTGCAAAGAAGACAAAGATAACCCCTCCCCTAATTGTCAAAAACTAAATTTGGTCCAGCTAAAAGGCCCTACTAGCAACTGTTTGTGCCAAATCTTACCCCTCGCCACTATCATATCATTGTACACAGAGAAAAGGGCTCACTTTGTATTTACGCTGTCTTTATTGCCAGAATATTGCTTTTAATTGCTGTCCTGGATTCCCCGCTGCGGTATAGGACGAGTCTGAGACGATTACTCAAAGTAATGGAGCATAATGATGTCTCTGAACAACCCCTGAAGCCCAGGTCAGGGGTTAGACAATGTGAACATTCAGCTACTTAGCTTCCTTTGCAACTTTGTGACAAAATCTGTTTGCCCAACACCAATTAAGATGCCTCTCTGTACGCTCTGGTCAATGGGTTTGACGGAGGGGGTCGTCCAATGAGTTGACATGTCCCTGAGCACGAACAAGCTGGCCTGTGTCCTCGCCTCAATAATTGGTGTCCCTTGCAACGTGCCGCTTCCCAGGGCTGTCCTTTGTGTCCTGATGGCAGTCCTAAATGAGGGGAGTCAGGGCTTTAATGGGACTCCTGTTAGTTTTAAACAAACACAGGGTGACCCCCTACTGTTCAGCATGTTGCATAGAACAGCTGGGAGTCCACAAGGCTCTCACTTGGGAGCCTGCAACCTCCACAGGGACCCAAGGGCCCATTGCACACCCACCATTGTGCCTCTTTTTTTTTTTTTTTTTTTTTTTTTTTTCTACTTGTCCTGTCCAGCATTGAAGCAAGCAGAATGGAAATCTGATTGCTTTATTCTGTTGAACAGTTTTGCTTTCAAGCGAGCTTATGAACATAAGGCTCCACTTATATCATGTTTATTCATTTTATTTCTTTATTTAAACATTTGTCTATTACACCATTCCATTTCATACTGCTGCCTACAAGGGAGAAATGAAAGTGAATAGAGAATGATAGAAAGGAAACAGAGAGAGGAGAAGGAAGAGGAAGAGAGAGAGAAGAAAACATGAACCACTTACACAGTTCACTGTACATCTGTCGCATCCCAAACAACCAAGTCTCTGTTGAAAACAAAACAAGCAATCCCCTACAGGAGACCTGCAGGTGGCTAAATATCCTCAATCATACAAACACACGCAGAACTACGCAGAGAAGAGGACAACCTAGTCAGCGCAATGGGAAGAGAGAGGGTACAACCTAGTCATCGCAATGGAAGAAGAAGAGGACGACCAGTCATCGCAATGGGGCAGTGTCACAGTGTCAACATGCTAATAAAGGGTGCTCCGTGGACAGTCATCATGCAGCCTCGTCTCTCAGAGAAGCCCGCAAGCTCACCATTGTGCCTCTGATGAAATCTTAAAAAAAAAAAAATCTGTGTACATGCCAGAAATGGGGGCTCAACTCTGAGACTTGGACTTGAGTCACACTTAAGTCACATTTCCAGTGACTTGAGACTCAACTTGGACTTGGGATTTGAGACTAATCTAGTCAAATTTGAGACAATCTTTAATTTTGAATGTTTATGTTCATAAGCTGCTGACTTTGTTGGTGATGTTAAACTGCGACCAAACTGGGATTAAACGGGGATCAGACCCACTGTAAACAATGCGTTTGACTGGGTCTGATTATAAGAAAGAAACAGCTGTTGCTGATTTATTAATGTAAGAAATATTTATTAGACCTGCAAGTATTGGATTTAAATAATGTAAATTACTGAGTTCTTCAAAATTCGTATTTTCTGTAGTAATGTCACAAGTATTTCAAGCCCTTTAAAGAAAACATTAAAGATGCCATGACATTAAATTTCACTTTTCTGGGGTTTTGGGGGGTATAATGTGATCTGTTGTGCACTGATGAGGCCATGTGAATGTCCACAGTGAGAATCAAAGTTCCTGTTGAATGTCAGTCAGCTTTGTCTCTCTGCTCAGAAACAGTTGAATCAAACAGTAGCTTATCATTCTACGTAGTTCTATCATTCTAGGTAATTCAATTGCTCCAATAAGAGCACGCTAGCAAATAAACAGCCTCCCCCTCCTCTCTCCTTCTACCCTGTGCTCCGCTCTCACCCCCTCAACTGCTCAACACCAGGGGCGGAGCTAGACATTGTCATCATCAGGGGCTTAGCCCACAAAAATATTAATCGTTACAAGGGTGATCCAGTACACCAAAAACGTAATAAAGAATTTAATCTACTGGTGTGGTTCCAAAAATTATTCAATATTTGCCTTTCTCTATCTAACGTTTAACATGTCCTGCCCATGTTCTTTAATAATCATAACACTACATTGTGTTTTCATTTTAATGTATTAATAGATAACCATTAAAGTTAAAACTCAGTCTTGGTGTCACACATCTTACTCAAAGAACAACACCAATACATGGCTCAGGACCAAACAAGGACTCACTGAGCAGAATTCACAGAACCAGGACTAAACCAGGACTCAGTCAGGAATATGTTCATAAATTTAACCAAAAATATATTTTTAAAAAAAACTGTTTTTAAAAATGCTACCTCACCCAAAAATAAATATGTCCTGAAATATAATTCCATCTTCTTTTTCTTTTTTAAACCTGGTTCTTGTTCCACCTCTGTGTTGTTCTCATTCTTGCTTTTATCTTTCCCTCTTTGTACAAACACACAAAGATCAACCAGAGCCACAAAAATATTATTGTGAAAGTTGACACACCAATATATTCCACACAATTATAAGGTTATTTGTACCTTTGTTTTGGAGTTAAAACAGGTAAAGGGTCATATCTGCATATAGTGGTGGGCTAAAACCACAATATCACCAGGTAAGGTGTTTTTCCTGTTGCTATTAGTCCAACATTAAACATGACATCATTTAATCTAAACTTCAAAAGAAAGTACACAAACTAGGGTAAGTGTGTTCTAAAATGCTCATGCTGGCATTTTTCTCTCCTTCTAACATCTCTCTCTTTTTGTCCTTCATTCATACATTAACCAGAGAAAAGTATTATTATCCAAAGATTTATGACATATTCATTGAGAAATTGACTTTAGTTGTTTTCTCTCACCTGAGCTGTTCTGTCTCTCTCTCTTTTTTTAAAAGGAGCTGATGTCCACAGTTGCCAAATCACTAAAAATAGTATATATAGCTAATGTATACATTTATATGTATTCAAAAGTTATTTCAAATGAATTAATAATTGAAGGAAATTCATTGGGCTTAGCCCATTACTGTACTTGTTTCATAAACCAATGCTAAACGCACCATATTACTGTTTCAATAATTACGTTAACCTATCTTGTTGAAACGATCGCATCTGTGCCCACTGCATAGTGACATAATGCCATCTGACTATTATGAAAGTTACAAGGGAAAAGTAACGGTCACACCATCGTCATTCATGACAGGTTTGTTTACATATAACGCGTGACCACTACCTACCAGATGAACGTGAGATTAACGTCCTCTGATGCTCTGACTCAATGAGCACGCGGGAGCTGCTGCAGGTTGCGCTGCGCCGTGTAACGGTGAGCTTCTAAGAGGTGAAGTGCCAACGCAAGGCGCACGCGGCACACATACGCCACAGGTTTGGACCATACCAAGTTTAGAGAGAGGGGAGCCTCTTAACGACATGCAGCGTCCCCTTTTTATTACGTTTTACACATATCGTAGTTGATGAGAATTATTTAATCAAATCTAGAATAATAAAAAACATAAAAAAGAAACGTCAAAACAGATCCGGGGCTTTTGAAGAATCATTCCAGGCTTAAGCCCCCTAAGCCGCCCCCCCGCTCCGCCAATGCTCAACACCCCAATTCAACTGCAACACCCCGATTCCAGACCTGACTGCTCAGTCATGTCTGGATTTTCAAACAAATGGATTTAAAAGAAAACTTCTGCAGCAACACCGAGGGAGGCGACCACAACCTTGTCATTACCTGTAAGTTTATTTATTTTCTAAATTCTGTCTTGTCTGATAAACATAGCTTGATAAACATGTCCAGAGGAGAGGGACAGAGCATTTATCAGTTCAAGGTAAATGATAAGTGATGTTACAGAATGCTGAAAGATAAAGGTTGAGTCCAGCTCTTAAATTCTTTATATTCTTTTATGCAGCCCTAGACCGCAGTTGCAAAAAAAGGTCTTGTGAACATCTCTGGTTTCCACTGCTAGGAGTTATATTGCTGTTCTTTTCTTAAGTGGACTGGCGTCAGGGTGTGGTCCCAGCAGAGTTACTGAGAGGCTGAACGTTATGAAGTACTGGTCATGATTGGCTGCTAGATAAAGGTCCAAAGATTTACTATCAGACAAGGAAGAGGGATGACTGCTGTTTTTCATGAGCTAGTTGGGGCTCCAACTCTGAAAGTTACAGTGGCGCGGGAAGGGGGGAGCTGTGGGGGCTGCAGCAGCCACCAGCCTTAAACAGAGTTGCTGGGGATGTGTGGAAAAACGATCTTTTTTAAAAACTAAATCATTTGTTTAGGAGACTGTGTGTGTGTTTGTGTGTGTGTGTGTGTGTGTGTGTGTGTGCGGTGTGTGTGTGTGTGTGTGTGTGTGGGGGGGGGGGGGGGGGGGGGGAGGGTTAAAGTAAAGCTACTGTTAAAGTAATATCGAGTCTACTCTTGTGATATGGTGCTGTCGGCCTCCTTACGGAGAAAAAATGTCAGAAAATTTAAATAGTTAAGAACTTAGGGCTTGATTTACAAAGAATCCAAATTGCGAGGCTAATGTCTTTGCCGCGCAGATAAATAGTGTGCGCTGTCTTTTCAGCATTTGCGGGTGATCTACAAAGATTCCACGCGCAATCTGTAACAGGCGCAAACAGCAGTATTTAAATGAAGATTTAGCGTGCACTCTCCTTGCGCCACGGAGAGTTCAGAAGAGCATGTGGTAAACGCAAAATGAAATTCATCCTGATAGAGAGATGTGAGTTTCAGAGATATAATGAGGCAAATAAAAACAGAATATAAGATAAATACGAAGAGTTCATTTACAAAAATAGACAAACGCCATTTAGAAAAAACGGAGTTAACTGCTTTTGCAAATAAACTCTTCATTTACTTTTGGAATGTTTTCAGCAAATCAAGCTCACGTGAAGTAGAGTTTTAATGATGTAAAATGGAGATAGGACGTTTGTACCGGACAGTAACAAAAGCAGTTAACTCTGTTTTTCCACAGTGGTGTTTGTCTGTTTTTGCAAATGAACTCTTCTTATAATAACTATAAATAAAAACAATGCAGCAGGTTTCCCTGTGGGTCGTAAGAAGAGGCCAGTTTAAGGACATGGATAAGGACACGCTGTTGAAGATGATCTGATATTACGCACAGACTGCGCGCTCTTTGGCACAATGCCAGGCGCGGGACCTGCGTAATTGCCCCCCACCCCATGCAAAACTCAGTAAAAAAATAGTATCATTAGTTTGTGCGACGTTACTGGTTATTTTCACTGAGTTTTTTGTGGGGTGGGGGCCAACTTCACGCAGGACAGCAACCTCAGAACAGCAGCAGCAGTCGTTGCGGCGTGGAGGAGCAGGAGATGATTTTAATTTAAAAATATGCCATTGGCAAAAAGTAAAAGAAAATAAAAAGACATAAATAATGTCAGCTTTAACTACCATGATGCTGCAGCTGCAGATGTTCTGGTTCATGTCTAGAATTAACTTGTGTTTAACAGTGACGTTGATTGTTATTTAATTAAATAATGAAAACTTGACGTGTCGCCTGAACACATCATGAGAAATGATTCTGACCCGATGTCTGCAGTCATGCAGCATTCTTTCAGCCATCAGTGCGTAAAGCTGCCAGTTATACCTGCTTTTCAGACGTGCTAAATTACACGCAATTTTTTGCGCCCGCTTTCCTTTGAATAGTTGATAGATCACATTGCGCGTGTTAAACTGAGGTTTTGCATAGTCTCCTCCCAATATTTTGCGCCTTCTGGCAGAAACGCCCAGTTTGCATATTCATCTGCAGCAGATGCGCAAAATGGACAGCGGCGTTATTTTGCCCCGAAACAGGCGCAAACCTCCTTTTGCCCTGCTTTGTAAATCAGCTCCGCAGATTATTGCGTGCGTAATGACGATAGCGCCCGTTTTAACACGCGCAAACCTTTCGTAAATCGGGCCCTTAATGTTTTATTTGTGTGTAGTCCGATCTTATGGCTAGTTATTAGCCTGCTACGGCTGCTAGCCGGCTACGTCTATACTAGCCTGTGTAAGTGCTTCAACGAGCATGATCCCTGCTATTTTCAGGGGGAAAACTCTGGGTTCTAACTTTAAGGTCGTACTCGTCTTTTGCGGTAGCAATATTGTGTGAGTAAAATCCGATATTAATCCGCACCTTTGGGCCTCTACTCTCATGTGGGGGTGAGGTTTTTTTTGCAACTCCCTCTCCCCTGACTGTACTTCGTCTTTTCCCTTTATTTTGGTGTGTTCGGGACGTTTCTGGGTGGAGATTTGCGTGTTGTCTACACCCAATGACAGAGCTAAGAGTGTAGTGCTCCGTTGGGATAAACTCATCGATTGGAGCAAACTTTTTTTTAATTTAAATGTTGACTGGAGCTGACACCAGATTCACTCAAATTGTCGATAAAATTGGCAGATCCACGAAAAAAAGGAAGCATTTTGCACCCAAAAAAAGAGTTTTAGATAGTACACGCTTAAATACCATTGGTTTGACTTTCACCCACTTCTGAACTTTGAAGGAGAGGCTTGAGGCTGAAGAGTGATGCGGCCATTAGCCTGAGGGGAGGGGCTCTCACTTTGGATAGTGTTTACAAACAAAAATGGGGGGGAAACACTCTGAACTCTACTTTTAACTCAACAGGGTTTAAAGTTTTCCGGCACCGTGCCAGATTTCCAGCGTGTGGCAATTTTGCAGCAAAGGGGGAAAAAAACTTCACAGTAACAACTTGATATAGGAAGGTGGTAAAAGTTGTCTAGAATCCCACATTATAAATGGTCATGTTAATCTACCAGTGGTATAAGATCAACGCACTTTGGCGCTCAGAGCATATTTCTACCCAATTGCAAGTCAAGAAGAGTAGTTAGATGATGGTCCAGATCCAGCTGCAGCGGCAGTGTATGGCCGCTTGCAAACGTCAGCTATGGTACATCATATCATGGAGGCTAAGTTTATGAAGTTGTCCTGACCGATAAAGGACTTGAAAATAACTCCGTAAACACTTTGTTTAGCCCCACGGGGATTCCGAAAAGCATTTATTGAGGTAAAAAAGTTACTGAGTTTCCCCTTTAAGAAAACTTTTTTGTCATGATCTCTGTCTGATCCCGCGTCAGCTGTCCGTGTTGACAGCCGTCATCTCCCGAGACACCACACAGACACCCCCCCCCCCCCTTATACTTTATACTTGATGTATAAAGTTACATCATTCTGTGGGTGTACTATTCCTTTAATTAATGGGAAACGCTGAATCTTGAAAGCACTGTACATACTGATCAAGAAATCTACTTCCACTTTCTAACATCTTGTTCTTCAGTGTTGTGCTGTATTTTATCAGAATTCAGTCCTGCATTAAATACAGCAGAAGATTTTTAATCAACTCTAACTCAGCTTTACTTCAAAAACATCACAAGATCGAGATGTGCGCACTAATTTTCATTAAGGATGCTGCAGTCAGGGCAACAAAAATGGACACACAGCTCACTTTTTCTTTACTAAACACATACACCAGCCTTAAAGATGCACCACGGAGGAGTCACATTTAGATTAAAATCACACTGTGAAGTTCATTAATTCTTTACAGCATCTTGAACTTTAACATTCGAGCTCCTTGTTTTGCTGGGAATGGAACATCCTGGCTCCTTGTCTAAATTTCATTGAGAAAGCAAGGGGGATTTGTCAATGAGGCTCTTGAGTGCAATGTTGATGTTGTGTGGCTAATGTGTTTGCGCTGGCTGTGATAGAGGGGATTAACTCCTTTGTGGTGGTCTGCTGGGACCGCAGACTACTGGACTTTGAAAGCATACTTGCCAACTTACTCACAGGCAAATCAAAGCCTGTGAAAAATCGTTCCTTCAGCACCTAGTTGACTGGTTGACCCTTGTCAGAAAAGGTACAAGCACAAACACACACGGGGTCTCCAGTTTCTGTTACTTCAGAGGACACTAGATTTACTTGAATGCATTTTAAAAGAAACTTTTCTAATCATACTGCTTGTATAACCCTAAACTTAACCCTAACCAAGCCTTCACATTAATATATAAAGAGTTGCATAATCAGGACTTGCAGTGTCACAGTAAAAAGATTTATGTCCCCACATCTTGAGAAATACAGGTATGCACACATTTACACACCAGACCTGTGTTTGTAGAACAAGTCTGGGTCAAGGTGACAAATGTCAAACACCAAATAAATCTTCTCACAGGTAATTGATTTCATGTTGACTGGTCAGCCAGTAACTAAAATACTTCCTTTGATTATACTTTAGATATATTCAGGATTGATGCAGTCATCCTTCGTTTTCTATCACAGAAGAATAACTTTCATTAAGCAGGCTAAGCAAGTTTCTTGTACATTGGGAAGTGATAGCCTGAAAATAATAAATAATTACAAAATAAATAATACAATAGTAAAGAATTGGAAACTGATGCAAACAACTTCTTATCAAGCAGTATGGTAAGAGTTTGGATGAGAATGTTTTGGTTTCTATAAAATGCAGATGTGTACACTATTTTCCTTGCAAGTTGCACTTTCCACAGCATGATTTCTGTGTTTATTTCATGCATTTCTTTGAGCTGCAGCTGCTTCTCTCCAAACTATGAATGCAACAGAGCAACTTTTCAAGGCTTTTGAAATTTTCTATGTAAACAATTATGAAACTTTGAAAACAAATTAAATCAGAATAAGATGAGATGCCAGAAACAGAAGGGTTTACATAACAAAGATTGTAATGATAAGCTAGTTCTTTTTGATGGATGCCTGAAATGATTAATGTACTTGAAATTGATTAATGTGTTTGAAAGTTTACATATCTTCCCATGAAAGAAAAGGCTAAATGCACAATAGTAATTCAAATAACAAGAAACTGAAAATAGTAAGAGAATGAATAAAAATGTTCTATTTTCTAATTTAGTTAAATGAAATATTGATTTTGAATTTTTGTTTGAAAATATATATTTTTTAAAACAAACAAACAAAACTGTCACAGACAAAGCACCTTGCTCATGAACAGTGGGCCAAAATACATGTCAACAGGTGCAGAAGTCCGATTGAACATTACAGAAATCGCCTGATTGCAGTGATTGCCTCAAAGTGTTGCTCAATAAAAATTTTAGGTCAGGAGCCCCATCATGTTTGTATATTTGTTTAATTTTTTGTTTGTATTCAATATTTACGTTGAACCACAACACAAAATCAATGCAATGATGTTCATAAAACTTTTATCTATTATTACTTTTGTTAATTTCAGCTTATTTCACTGGCAGCTGATTTTTTTTCTGTCTTTAATGGGACAGTATGTAAACTTTCAAGCACAGCTGTATAAAATACATTTTGGGTGAAATGATGCATCTTTTAGAGCTTTATCTATGCTTCACTATTCACCACTGAATTGGTCACTGAATAAGATAACTCAAGAATTGCATCCACTGGCGACCTGCCCTGACAGTGAGCTGCTATCTGCTTCTCGCCTGATGGCAGCAGGAATAGGCTCCAGTCCCCTAACCTTGCCTTGGAATAAGAGGGTAAAGACAATGGAAGAATAGATGGAGAATTGTGTCAGTGTTGATTCTGACCCATAAAACAACCTAATGAAACATTAGGGGGTAAATAAAGTATGTTTCCATTTAATCGTATTTCATACTCTGAACTTTTTTTTTTTTCCCTTACTTGTCCTGTCCAGCCTTGTACTGTAGCAACCAGAATGATGTTCTGGCTGCTTTGTTGTGTTGAACAGATTTACTTTGCCAAGGGGAGGTTATTTGTCAAATATGGTATTTACAAGTACCAATAAAACAATGGGTTATTGATCAGTCAGCTATTTGGGCTTCACTGCACTTCTTCAAGATATCATAGGTTGCAAGAATTAAAAACTTGTTTAAAATCCTTGCAACCACTGTGAGGGCATTGGGGCAGAGCTGCTGCTGGCTGGCTTCAAACTCGTACTGCGCATGTGCTGCATAGTTCGAGTCAAGCACAGCGCAAGTTCACTGGCCTAAGATGATCTTCAAATCAGCAGAGCAATGGATTAAACACACCAAAGAGGTCTGAGGAGTGTTTGGGACACGGGAGATTGCTAAAAGATCTCACCCACCATTCCTGGTTTCATCTGTCTTCTCTTCCTGGATCACACATCAGCAAAGCGTCTCCCTCACTGGTGAAGCAACGCCGAGCTTCACAGGGCAACCCAGTGCCTAGCCTCTGTAACACACTTGTCATGCCCACAAAAAATAAATAAATAAATAAATAAATAAATAAAATCCCTTGACTACCCCGCGATCCGCCCACACCTATATAATCTACTATTCTGTTGTTGTTTTTTTTCCTCCACCAGGAGGCTGCAGCTGCAGCTGCTGCAGGACAAAGGAAAAGCAGCTCTTCCTGTTAGGAAAAGTGGACACAATGTCCAGAGAGACCTGAATTTGTGCATCCTGCACAAACGCACGTATTCACCATGTTGATGTTGCTGAAGCCTCAGACAAAACCTGTCAACGTTCCTGCCATAAACTGATCTGACACCTGCTGGCTTTTGGACTCCTTTACCTGAAATTGAAAGAGTCACATTTTTTTAAGCAGTGCATAGCAAGCTAAATTATATTTAACTACTGTATGGAAAAACATTTGCAAAACCATTTCTTCATGTGACGGTGTCTCTCAGACTTTTTAAAAACAGCTTATTGTGGAAAATTCAACCGGAAAGATGCTCTTTAATCTCCACTGGCAGTTTGTTCCACTTGTTCTCAGCATAACAGCTAAATGCTGCTTCTCCATGTTTGGCCTGGACTCAGGTCTGGACTCTGGTTTGGACAAGCTGACCTGAGTTCTTGGATCTAAAAGCTTTATACTATACTATACATATCACAAATGGGCCTATACCATTTTGAGATTTGTAGGGTTTTTAAAATCTGTTTTCTGACTGAATGGAAGACAGTGTAAATATATTAAACTGGTGTGAATTGTTCAGATTCTCTTAGTTCTGGTCAAAAGTCTAGCAATGGCGTTCTGAATGAGCTGTTGGTTAATGTTCGTTTTTGGAAGTCCTGTTAAACGATCATTACAGTAATCGGGTCTAATGGAAATGGACTAATGGAGGTGTTTCTACTGGTCTCTCTGGGAGACAAAACTTTCAGTACTGCTGACATTTATGAGTTGTTAAAAAGCCTCCTTGATGACAGCACTGGCAGAGAAAATATGACAATTTTTTTCTTTGGCACAAACTGCTGCTCATCCAACAGAAGTATTTTCTTCCAAATGTGTCCAAGCTGTGCTAAGTTAAAACAAACAAACAAACAAAAAAGTATACATATATATATATATATATATATATATATATATATATAAGGGCTGTCAAAAAATTAATCCTGAATTAATCCTATTGTCAAACAAGAGATGTCCTTTTTAATTACTACTGCTATATGCAGAAAATACATTAACTTTTGTTTTACAAATTAAAGGCTAAAACCAAGCTACACATCCGGGAGTAGTCCAGGACTCAGACCTGAATTTCAGCTTCACATTTGGACAGTTGTGAAGTCAGCGTGTGTGGACGTATCAGCAACATTCTGGACTAAACTGCAGCTGTCTGAAAGACTATAGGAAGACATGTAAGGACAGAGTTTCAGTAGTTTAGTCTACTAAAGATAAATGCAGAATTCCTTGTGAGACACCTTTAACCCTAAATGTGTTCTAAAAGTGAAAAAAGCAATGTAATTAATCAGGATTAATTTTTTGACAGCCCTAATATATATATATATATATATATATATATATATATATATATATATATATATAACATGACTATATAAAAATATTATTTCTATAAAATAATCAAAAGCCTTTCATCCACTGTGAGCTTATGTATAAACAAATGTAAATCACACATTGGTCAAACTGACTAACTACATTTAATGCATCTATCCAAATTCATCACTTCCTCCTTAAAAAAAAAAAAGTTAATGCTATCTGGAACTTAACTCTATGAGCCCTACGACAAAAACCTCCACAACCAAACACTCATATGTGACCTCTGTGACACCCCTGACAGTGTGTTTACAGTAAACTGAACCTGTCCTAAGTGTACCTCACAAAGGACCCTGCTGCCTTTGTTGTGTAGCACACTCTCAGGAGGTTCTGTGAGGATGAAACAAAGATATGAGCAGCTAGAGTTACCTCTTAATGAAACGTATCAACACCACCAATCACAGCAACACACACAGCCAATAGCACTTTGCCATGGCTGGATGAACACTGGGAGGACTCAAATGAAGGGAGACTGCTTTCATCTGCAATAATCAGTCCTGAGTGTTTCAGAGGAAAAGTGTGTTTCGTGCTGCATTGTGTAAATATGGCAGATATCAGTAACACTAAAAAGTACAACAACATCCTGAGAGTGAAAGACAATCAGGACAGAATGCACACTCCGTGGCAGATGGATCTCCTCTTTACAGCATCCTTTCTCTTTTTTATGTTTTACTTGTAAATGAAGGCACCACTAATTCCAACGCCAAACCAGGATTAATTAATTTTACTAGTAATTTGCATTGAAACCCATTGCCTTAAACCACTAGTTTTTACACATGCTGAAACTAGACAGGTTAAGTTGTATCAACATAAATGGTCATTAGTGTTCACTAAAGCCCATTAGTTCACTTAACTCATTATCATTGCACTACAAGTTGTTTAAACCTTGCCTGGCAAGCCAGCCCGACTAATACAATGGGCCGGATCTACTAAGGTTCAAATTTGCGTATAGTGATTTGCCCGTGCAATATAGAATTTTGTGCATGGGGCTGAACCCCAGTGCGTGTGATTTACCAAGAATGAAGCCGCAAATGACAGCGGGTGCAAATGTTTTGGAAACGCCCCTATATACATTAGGTTTTGTGTGTTTCGATGTTTGCAACATGGCAAATTGTGAGATGTCAGCGCAAAAGGAATATGACCCCAGATGACGATGGGGATATTAGAAGGAGGGAAATGAAAATATAATTTAAAGTAAGCATGATACATATAAAATATATATATATATATATATATATATATATATATATATATATATATATATATATATATATGAAGTGTCTGCAGCTCCGACATGGTCTTTGACATGATTTTCTATGCATGAGTTGCGCATTTTGGAACAATGCCAACATGGCTTCAGAGATTGCGCTGCCAGATGACAGTGATCCTGTCCACTCACTAAAATCCAAGTTAAAATGTGACGTTGGCAAAAAGGGGGAAATAAAAAGACACAATTAATTAATGGAGAGCTAAATCTGGACTCATGGGACAATAGTACTCATTTGTTCATTTGTTCTCCTTAAAGCAGTGGTTCTCAAACTTTTTTTTGCAGGGCCCCCTTTCATTGGAAATAACAATGTCAAGCCCCCCATCCCACCACCGCCACCACATGTACCGAAACATTTACCATGAAATACATGAAAAAATGCACTACATTTGATGTGCGGGGCAATGCCTATTGAGTCATCATCATGTTTTCATTAGTACTTTGAAGAATATGCCTATTTTTTGTTAGAAGTACAAAAACTGGGCCTGGCTAGGGCTCCCCCCTTAAAGCAATGATGAAATGAAGGACTTTTGCTGCAGATAATGCCTTATAGAGAGGCTGCCCCATCTCTCCTGTTATATGGATGCACACCAAAGGGTGACACCCGTAATATCTTCTGAAGGAGTCAAAGGAGCATTTACCAGTGAGTAAATGCACATATAATGTCCTAGAAAAAAGGTCCAGGTTGAAAAAAAAGAAAGTTATCCTTTAAAGGGTTGGCAATCTTGGAAAAACGGTTCAAGCAAGCTACATTTGAACAAAAAAAATAAATAAAAAAAAAAGTGAAAACACTGCCATACACCTGCCCGAAACCACACCTTCAGAGCGCAGAAGCATTTGTGCTGATGGTTTATGAGCAGGTTGGCGAAGGTCACTGATAACATCTTAGTGGGTAGCTTGTTAGCTGGCTAGTAAACAGCTGACAAACCATGTTTCTAAAAGCATTAATTCACTCACCTCCAACTCCTGTGGTGAAAAAAGTCCACACTGCAAACATCAACGTCTTCAAGACTTTATCCTTATCTGTTTTTTTGTGTTTTTTCTTCTTTTTTTGGTGCAGCAGCTGTTAGCAGCCATGTTTGTTTGCACTGACTGGCGCACAGAGCAGTGATGCACAGAGGGGGAGAGGAGAGGGACAGAGACCAGTCATAAAGGCATCGAGTGGTTCTTTCTATATGGTACGAATGACCAATTCCTGCCTTTAGTGCGGATGGCAGGGATTAGTCAGAGTATTTACGGACCAGCAGCTCTCACAGAGGTCTGACGTTTTTCCTTCTTTTTTAAATTTTTTTTTAATACATAATATATTGACTACTCTCAGGATGTAAGGACCATTTCACCCAGTATAACAAAAAGTGTTTCTGAACAGGATTACCAACTCTGGCTTAAGTCAAACTTAGTCACATCACTCCAACTTAACTTCATGAGAAGTCACCTTAAGTCATAAGTTCGCCTACTCTATTGTTTGATTAATGCACAATAGGGCTGTAACGATAGCTGCATTGAAATCGCAACACTGAGAGTCATGATCCTGTCTCACAGTGGGAAAAGGCAGAATCGCAACACCCTCCAAGCCCAGTTCAGACATTACAATGGATTAGATTTATGTTGCGCTTTTTCTTGCAGGGCACTCAAAGCGCTCACAGTAGATCCATTATTCATTCACTCCTCATTCATACTTGGTGATGGTAAACTCCATATGTAGCCACAGCTGCTCTGGGGCACACTGAGAAGCGTGGCAGCCATTTTGCAACGGCCTGTCCGATCACCACCAGAACATTCACACACATTCATACACCAGCGAGGCCCTCACTGGAGGCAAGGAGGGTTAAAGGGACTAGAGGCAGGAACTGTGAAAAAATAAACATGCATGTCCAGTTTTTTAATACTAATGGGTGATGAAGTGCTAAAAACCAAAAAGAACGAGCCCACCCACGTTTCTCTCCGTTGCCTTGAACAGGCTGTGTGCTGCAAAATGTGCTGGAATTCAGTGGTTGAATTGACAGGAAAGAGACCGTTGTGGAAAATTCAAACACTGTAAGGGATAGTTATGGATTCTTCTGCCATCACCAAACCATCCAGATCAACTGAAAGACACTTAAGTGTCACTACGGAGAAAAAGACTTTATCAACGCAGTAAACAACATTATCGCTTCAGTTTGTGCACGCTCCCGTGACGACTTGGCTCGTGGCTGAGGTTATTCGCAGCACCAGTCGTGAGTCTCATTTCTTAATCTTGCTTCAAGTCCCTTTACGTGTCTTGCCCAAGGACAAAACGACAGATGGCTGGGGGATCGGGATTCGACCGTCAATCCTTCATCATCTACCACCTGAGCCACTGCTGCTGCCACTGCATTCTAAAACTCATCAGATCACAGAAAACTATCTAACTTATTTTTTTGTTTGTTTGTTTTTTTTTTTTTTTTTATCAAGCTACAGCCTATTGTAAGCATTCAGTTGCTTCCCAGACAGCAGGTCTCTCTTAAGGGCACCAGCAGTACAGTGTTGCACATGTTTTTTTCCCTGTGAGCCAGATAAAACTTGTCAGTTTTTCATCAGTACCCTAAACCATCAACCGGGATGTGCCAGTCGCGCGCATGCGGCTCAGAAGTGTATGATTGAGGTCCACAATGGCAGGTCTTAAGGCACTGAGAACAGTGAAAGGACAAGAGGAATGGATCTTGGTTGTGTTTCGGCAGGCCAAGTGCACCGAGGGCGTCCAGCTGGACTGAGCCTGTGGACAGCCGAGAGGTGGACGCATTGTGGAATGATGATGAGACCTCCCTGCTGCTCCGCTGCATGAATTTCAGTGTTTTTACTTTGCTTTCCCTTGTGATGGTTAATCAGCGGCGGCCTTGCTCTAACCAGCCCCAGCTTTGAGTGTTGAGTCACGGCCTGGCTGTTCCTCTCACAGGTTGCCCCATATTCTGAACGCCAGAGAGGAGGACTGGCGGAGGAGGAGAGGGAGCAGTGGACTTTCCGTGGAAGTTGCACCGTTGGACGACCAACTGGATGCCGTTCAGGAAACATTTGAACTTTTTTTTCAGACAAGTTATTAAACAGTCTGTCCCTGTTTTGGAATCGTGTTTGCAGACCACTTTTATCTGCTGATAGCTAAGTCATTGAGCCATAAAGCAAAGCACTGCAGGTCACATGCTTCAATGAGAGACAGATCCGCTCCTGCAAAGTTACAATGTCTGGTTTTTGAGGAGGACAGCCCCCATGGAGTTCTGTCATGTGTCAAATGCTGTATAATGACCCTTGAAATCATTTATCGTTACTTACATCACATTAAGTTTTGGGTCAATAGTTACATGTTAACCACTTTAATTTATTGTTAAAAAGTTTGAGATGTTCCAGTCATCTTATGCAAATAAGATGACTGGAAATATGAGTGTGAAAATGTAAAACATGACAAACAATTGGTAAATTTACACAAATGATAAAATCAAAATATATAAAGTGATTAATGAGGCTTATTGAAATCTATTTATATTGTCTATTATGATTTATTATGAGAGCAATTTATTATTATTGTGTACTGTGTAATGTGCTGAAATATCCTTGTGAAATGCTGTGAAGGTGTCTATATCTAAAGAGCAACTGGCAGGTTAAGAGCATGGTTAATAGTTTGCATGAAGCATTTTAGACAGTTAATATCTATTTTGTGTTTGTACAAGTCCGTATGTTAAAAAATAAAGAAATCGTTTTAAAGACCATCAAAAACTCCTTAAACACCTCTAAAAACAGAAGTGACTTTGTGTACGGTGCTCCATGATGTATAGATACAGCTAACACAGCTAAACAGAATGGCCGAGAGAGAGGAGGAAGAAGAAAGTTTTGTTAGTTTTAGATTTGAAGGACCTGGGGCCTCATTTATAAAACTGTGCATAGGATCTTTATTAAAAATGTACTTACGCCCAAAACCAAAAGTTTGCGTACGCCAAAAAATATTCAGATTTATAAAACCGTGGGTACACTCAGATTCAAGCCATTTCCCCTTTATAAATCACACTCTTCCTGGAAGTTTGTGCAGGTGAATTTGGCTCAAATCCCGCCCCCTACACGCCCACATTCTACCATAAATGGTCAGTGCAAAGTACCTCATGGATGTTTCTGCATATAAATGAGCCAGCTGATCTGAGGCATTTAAAGCTTAAAGCAACTCTTACCGATGTTGCATTCTTACACTATTTTTCTAACAGGGTAAAATGCTATGAATGAGGTAATGGAACTCTGAAAAACAAGACAGACCCACCATTAATCAAAATAAAATATTATTCCAATCTCTAAATATTTAATGAAAACTCCAACCAATCCTTGAAGTGGGGTGCACCTCTAGGATTGTCCAAGGGACCTGCCTGTCAGACCTTTGCTTGTGCATTGGGGGGCAGAGGGAATGAGGGGGTGTGTCTTAGGAGTGAGGCAGGACTGTTTATTTTCAAATAATCTTGCTGTGCTTTCTGAAATGCCAGATGGGTAAAGGTTGCTTTAATCCTGGCGACCGAAAAGAGAATAAAACGTAATTTCGCGGAGACTGAAGTGGAGGTGCTTGTTGGTGAGTTGGAGCCTCACAAAAACATTTTATTTGGGCGTCACAGTGGAATCACGAATAAACTAAAGTCTGCTGACTGACAGCAGGTTGTTGTGGCGGTGAATGTAACAGAGGTCTGTTCCAGATGTCACTTGTGGAACTGTGGAGGAAACGCCGTGTCAGAGCGACTGTGTGCAGAACACAGAACACCTTTTGTGTTGGGTGGAGCAGCGACCCCCTACAACACTAGGTTGAGATTTTGTGAAACTTTTTCATCTGGAGACGAGGATGAGAAACAGGAGAAATGAGCCATTGTCTCATTTAGCTCTCATGTGGATCTCACATTTGTCTGGAAGTAAATGAGACCTTTCTGAGATCTCCTTCCAAAATTATTTCCCTCTGGGCAGTCTCCAAAATGTGCGTAAGCAAGGTCTGTGGTTTGCTTAAAGTTACGCACATTCCTAAGCTCGTTTTTTTTTCTATAAGTCCCAACTTTTTCATAAGAAGCTGCATACCCACTTCCTAGCCCTGTTTTGTGCGTAAGCAAGCTTTATAAATGAGGCCCCTGATCCGTACAGTTCTGAACCAGAAGCTACTAACAGGGTCTCTAGCACCCAGCTGCAGAGATCAATGTTGACGGGAAACAGGCAGCAGATTCAGTCCTGGACCGTTGAAAACTTGGAGGATTAACCAAACAACATGTAAGGGAAACAAGTGTTTCGTATATTTTCTCCACATCAGCGTCTGAACTGGGCTGATAAAACCTGGTGAAGCTGCAGAGCAGCAAAAAAATACAGAGATTGCAGCAGCTGATTGTTTATATTAACACTTAGTAGTCTATAATCTAAATCACATGTTTGATGTAAACTCTAAACAGTGATAGTGATGAAGATGACGATGATGATGGTGTCGCTGGCAAAACGCAGCCTTGTAAAAGTTGCAGTTCCAACTTGTATTAGAGCAGTCAGCTGTTTGTGTTTCACTGCACTTCTTTAAGATGTTGTGGGTAGCAAGAATTAAAAAATTGTGTAAAAATCCTGCGACCGCTGTGAGCGCATTTGGAGCAGAGCTGCTGCTGCTGGCTTCAAAATCATTCTGAGCATGTGCAGCATAGAGCACAGTGCAAGTTAACTGGCATTAGAAGATCTTTAAACCAGTGGAGCAACGGATTAAATAAACCAAAGTGGGAGTGTTCGGGACTCTGGAGATAAAGAAGATCTAACCCACCATTCCTGGTTTTATCCGTCTCCTCTTCCTGGATGACACAGCAGCGAAGCGTCTCCCACACTGGCAAAGCAACGCGAGCTTCACAGTTACCCTGGTGCCAAACAGCCTCCATAACACACTCATCATGCCCACAAAAAATAAGATAACTCTTTTTTAAAAATCCCTTCACTACCCCACGATTCGCCCACACCTGTATAATTTACAGTTCGGTGTTTGTTTTTTTTTTTCCTCCACGAAAGTGGCCGAGGCTGCAGCTGTTGCATAACAAGTGAAAGGCAGCTCTTCTTATTAGGAAAAGTGGACATGATGTTCAGAGAGACTTCAATTTGTGTATCCTGCACAAACACACATACTCACCATGTTAATGTTGCTGAAGCCTCAGATAAAACCTGCCGACTTTCCTGCCCTAAACTGACAGCTGCTGGCTTTCTGACTCGTTTACCCGAAATGGTGTCATGCGTCACGTGGTTCAAAGAGTCACGTCTTTTGAAGCAATGCATCGCTAGCGAGATAAATTAAATTTAACTATATATAAAAACATTTGCACAACCTTTTCTTCACGTGACGCGTCTTAGACTTTTTAAAAACAGCTTATTGTGGAAAATTCACCCAGAAAGATGCTCTTTAAGTTATCATTGCCAAAGGGTTTTGGACAAGATAAGTTTTCAACTTCATCCAAAACCTTTTTCAAACTTTGAAAGTCTTGATTTTGATTTCATGTGTGAAATGTTCACCTTTGTTTGAAAATTTTATTCATAAATAAAAATGTATTCATAATAAAGAAAAAAAATCTAGTCTAGACTATACTAAAGAAAAAACTAACAGCACCCCTATGTACATTTTCTAATTAATGACAAATTAATATACCTATCAGGAATGACTAATAGCTTTGGTAAAACCAATCTGCATTTCTCCTTGTTTGTTTAGAAACACTGATTATAACATTACTTGAGCTACATCAACACCTTGAATTTCTGACACTGACAATAAAATTGTTCCTGTTTTTCTTGCTCACAGGATCATTACAACAGTGGCTTTGAACCTCATTCATAGTCTAATAGGGCTTTAAGCCAAGATCACAAATATCCTACCATTTCTGTCATATTGGTGCTTTACTGTCTAGAATGGCCCAAATTATTTTGTGTATACCTGACTTTAGATTGCTCATCACAGATTGATTTTTCCAATAATTCAATTTTGTTAACCAACTGGCTAAAATCACACCTTCACTGTGGTTCAGAAGAAATGAGCAAAAAATGCTGACAGTAAATATTTCAAAGGTGTGTTCAATCTGAGTATTTTGCTTGCTGATAAGGTCATTCAAAAATATCCACTGATATCTATAAGCACAAAATCTTCATATTTATTTGTGCTTTAATCACAACGCTGGAGAGCCAGGGTCAATGACATGGTGTCATGATAATGAATATTATTGTGTACAATCACATTTATCATGCACAGAAAGAAAAACATCTTGCTTATTTTGGCTGCGTATGTGTAATCTTAGATAGTGAGATAAAGGAGGGAATGCCAGTGTTTATTATTCCAGCAGCTGAGCCATCTGAAGAACTGCCTCTACCTTTTCCGAAGCCCAAGACTTTGTGCGGTCTCAATAATATTCTGTCGTATTAGGCTTCTGCGGGGAAATTCCCAAACAATGGTGAAATCACACAGTCTCTTGTGATGGGACAACAGTTATTACAGCTATTTTGCAGCTGTGAGACAAAACCGCAAACAGAGGAATGAAAAGAATGTCTGTTTCCTGATTGACAGCCAAGAGTTTTGCAATGAACACAGCAGCACTTAAGTAACTTTCAAGGGCCGAGGGTGGCAAAAGCAACCCAGTTCAAAAAATAGTTTGTCGATCACATTAAATTCATGAATATATTGACAATGAATAAATGTACGCATGCAGGTAATGGAAAAGTAATCATCTTTTTTTAAATGTTCTTTCTTTCTAGAAGACAGTAAAAAAGTCTAAATATATTTTTCTATTCAAAATTATTGTTCCTGTTTCAGGAAAAACAATAAGGATTATGGCATACATTAATTCAACATTTTATGTATGCGTATGTATTTTATTTTATTTTGCAATGTTTAATTCTAGATATATTTAATAATCATTTAATTTCTTCAGTTTACGTAAAGGCAGTGAATTTTATGTATCTGATCTCTGTAGATTTACTTTAACTGAATGTTGAATATCCTTTCCATGTTCCTAAAGCTAACTTCTGCAGCCAAAGGCCAGGCTGCCAGGGTCTCCCCTGGTTCATGCTGCCGCCCAGCTCACATTGCGCCCCTGCTGCAGGTAGGTGAGTCCACAGTAAGGGGAACCCATGTCATCTAATTTGGGGTAAGCCCGACCGGGCCCTATGGGCAAAGGCCCAGTCACCTCGCCTCCGTTCCCCACTTGCCTGCCTTCACAGGGTGACAATCATCCAGGCAAGGAAAACTGGGCTCCAACTGGAAAAGGGGGATGTTCCCTTTGGGTAAAGAGTGAGGTCCTTCCTCAAGTGGAGGAGTTCAAGTATCTCTGGATCTTGTTCGCAAGTGGAGCAGATTGATCAGTGCTGCGTCTGGAGTGATGCAGCCTTTGCATCGGTCTGTCGTGGTGAAGAAGGAGCTGGGAGGAAGATGATGGATGGATGGATTTTACGAAGAAAATTACCATTAAACATTGAAACAACGTTCAACTAGACCAGGGATGGGCAACTCCAGTCCTCAAGGGCCAGCATCCTGCAGGTATTAGGAGCTTCCAGGCTGCAACAATGGGTAATTGTGCAGAGCTTGATGTGAAGCTCTGCACAGATCACAAGGTGTGTTACCACAGGGAAACTCCTAATACCTGTAGGATGCCGGCCCTCGAGGACTGGAGTTGCCCATCCCTGAACTAGACACTACAATGGTTGTCATAAAAATGAAAAAAATGGAGAATTTTTACATATATACATACATATATATATATATATATATATATATATAGATATACTGTATATATATATATATCTATATATATATACTGTAGATATATATAGACATGGATATATACTGTTATGATCCCTGAAGGGAAATAAGGGCTCTGCATTTCACTCATCTCTGTACTGTATGCAGCAGAGAGCAGAGGGCTGCTACTTAAAGCACCCTGGGAGCAGTTGGTGGGGGTTAAAGACCTTTCTCAGGGGTCCAAAGTGGTTCACCTGAGTGCCATGTTAGAGACTCAAACCCGGGTCCTTTGCGACATTACAGTACCACTAAGCTACCCACTCCATACTTACATCTGTGATTTTTAAAAAAATTTGGTTGCAGCCATCTTGCTGATGATTCACAAGGCACTTTGAAAAATCTTCATTTGAAGGGGTTTATACTTCTACCACTTCCTCCTATCTCTGAGTCCTAACAGGAATTGGGACACCCTATCCCTACATGTTGACATACAAGACATTTAATGTCTTTCTGAGAATGTGCATTATTATGATCTCCACTGGCTATGTTTGCTTTTGCTCTTATCTGAATCCAACATCAGAACTTGAAAGTACCCTCTGCACTTCATACTGCACAGTGTATGCACTGTCCTCCAACCATGCCAACGTAAAGGATGCATGGGAGTATCAGGGTTGTGATGTTTGACAACTTTTGACAGGTGTACCTCTTTATGTTCATGAGGGGAGCATAATGGAGGCTAATAATTCATCGGCCTGATTTGAAAAATGGGGTTTCTGATACTGTATTCTTGAAACAGCATCTTCTGGTGCTGCAGATATTCTGTCTTTGTCATGTTGGACATTGGTTGAAATGGTGTTGTCAACTCACCATAGATTCAACTTTGAAATATCAACAGTTGTTTTAGTTGTACGTCTAATCAACATATTTTTCAACATTGCTATTTCAATGTTGATTTATTTTTGCAAACTCAAAACTAAATCCAACGTTTTTTCAACGGTGGGATTGATTCAAACAAAGTTGTGTCAACGTGAAAATGCCAGCTGGGAGGGTTTGTAAGAAAGGATAATTGCTCTGAGAGTATGATAAACTTTTCTCTAAACATGGTCCAGTTGGAATGCATGGCCAAATAAAACACAGATGAACGTGTTCCTGCAGGTGACAAATAAACTGGAGAGAATTTAGCAAAAAAAAAAAAAAAAAAAAAAAGTGTAGGAGTTATTTTCCAAGCAACTCTGTATGAGGTCAAAGCTTCTCTCACAGGCGCCAGCACCAAAAATAACAGCGACCTTTTATTGTTTAAGATTCCAAATTCTTATTTAGCTGCTTTCACTCTTCATCTATAAAATATCCAGTAAACCTTAAAACCATTTCTCTGTGTGTGGTGATGCTCTGACACAACGCAGAGACTTTCACTTTCCCCAAAGGCTTCATCACAGTATGCAAACTCTGGCTGATGACACTTTAACGTTACAGCTACAGCTGGTGGTGCATTTACTGCTACTAAATATCATAATGCAATTTCTTATACCTCTATAGCCAAATTAATTTTAAATAAAGGTCTTTTTTCTGAGCAAAATAATTAGACAGGTTCATTTTTGACCAGTTTGTGATGTCAGTGTGCAACTAATTTTTGGAGTATAAACAAAGACTATTGCTTAAATAGCAAGATATTAATTCACATTTTAAAAACTTGTGGATTGCAGTACTCATCTGCCAGTGAACTCATCTGCACAGGTCACCAATATAAGGCAGGGCAGGTTTATTTGTATAGCACATTTCATAAACGACTCAAAGTGCTTTATACTGTATAATGCATCTTGAATCCTCAAACTAATGTTTAATTTTGTTTTGATGTCTAAATAATGGGTAACCCCAATAAAGACAAGAAAAGAAACTGAAATAAGGTTCCTGTTTCTAGTCTGAGACATTCTGATGTCTCCTCTTGGGCCCTCTTGGTGGCACCCAACAAATTCTTAAAGATTTTTTTTGCTGTTTTATAGTCAATGTATATTTAATTAAACACTGAAAAGTTTTGAAAAAAGGACTAAAACCTTTATTTTAATAGACATTTTAATTCTTAAATGATTGTTGACTTCAGGAGGAGCTAGAATAAGCAGCATAGTCCTGTATACATCCAGGAAGGGGAGGTGGAGGTGGTGGAGAACTACAAATACCTTGGAGTTCAGCTGGACAACAGACTACACTGGAAATGCAACACTGACTATAAGAAAGGTCAGAGCAGACTCTACTTCTTAAGGAAACTGAGATCATTCAATGTCTGCACCAAGATGTTACAGATCTTCTACAAGTCTGTTGTGGAAAGTGCAATCAGCTTTGCAGCATCTGCTGGGGCAGCAGCATCAGAATCAGAGACTTGAAGAAACTAAACAAGCTGATCAAGAAAGCTGGTTCTGTGCTGGGGATAACTCTGGAGCTGCTGGAGCTGATCGTCAAAAGAATGCGCACAAGCTGATGAAGATGATGGAGGATTCTTCCCATCCTCTCCACCACGTGAAGAACAGCAGTGTGTTCAGTGGGAGGCGCGTCAGTTCGCTGTAGGACGGAGAGATACAGAAACTCATTCCTGCCAGCAGCCATCACCCTAAAGAACAAAACTGACTGACTTTTTTTTTTAATTAAAAAAAAAAGAAAAAGAGTGAGCTTTTACAATACTGAATTTCCCATCTGGGATGAATAAAGTATTTTTCATTTCATTCCCTTTCATTTCATTTAAATTTTCATTTCATTCATTCATTCATTCATTCATTTCATTTTCATTAAAACTGTTTTACTGGTTGTGTATTGATGTGATGTTATATTTTCTCTTTTTTTTTTTATCATGATTTGGTTTGAGATTGTCCTGTACTGTAAAGTGCTTTACAAAATACTACTACTACTACTACTACTAATAATAACGATAATAGTAAAAATAATTATTAGTAGTAGTCTTAGTAGTATTACTCTGCTGTATTTAGCTTAGACCAAAAAGTAAATTTGATCAGCAGCAAGACATTTTAGCCAACATACCAGATTATAGGAGGTCTATGGCATTTCCTAACTTGGCTAGTAAATTAGGAAAGTGTTCACGTACCATCAGTCAGTGAAACACTTGAATATTTTCCTTTGGTGCAGTTTTGAGCCTCACCATTTGCTTTGTATATTTAGGTTGTGGTGGCCCTTTATGCTTCCAGGCCACGCTTGTACTCTCTATTCCACTGGCAGCTATGGTTATTTGTGACTTAAAAATTCTTTATTTTTTATTTGGTGAACTTTTTTTTTTTTAATGAATTTAAAAAATGTCAAATTATCTTTTCACTAATGCATTAAAAAAATAACTGAGTATTCAGGGTAACATCACACCCAAAGTTGATTTCTGTAGTCATTTATTTATCTATTTATTTTTGTGAAGATGTCAAATGTGCCTGGGAAACAAGACATTTTTAGCATTTGTTGACAGCAGGTCAGGTCAGGAGCACAAAAGAGCTGCCAAAGGGAGCCGACAGATAAATACTTGTTATTGAAAATGACACAAATCACAGGTTGGGACTAATAACTCATGACAGCTCAGCTCCTGTGAGCGCTCCAGAAAACCTTGAATAAGTCAAATGAAGGTCCTAAAAATGGAACATTTTGAATGAAAAATGTGCAGCATTTAATTCTATAAATTGTTCCCACGTATTTATCATATATGACAAAAATATATGATAAAATGTATATTTAATGATGAGGCTCCTTTTTCCTTCTGAGCTCTATAAATTCAACAGTTTACATCCATTTTCTGTGTTAAATGTGTGATAATCTCAAGATTTTCAGAGAATCTACATGGCCTAATTCTTATTAACAGTATATTAACAGCTTCAGACCCATATGGAAACTCTTACTGTGCTTATGGCAATTTATATGATACTGAAATTGTCCATATAAGGATGACTAAATGGTTTGTTTTTGAATGGTCATAGGCAAAAAATACAACTGCATTTCTTTATTAAAGGTTCAGATAAGGGGAAAAGACTGATTGCATGTTACCCAGCCAACCTGCGATCAGCGCCAGGACACACATGAAGAGGTTTTTCTTCACTGCTCCAGCGCTAAACAGAAATCTTCAAACCTGTCTGTGTGGGACTTTCCACCGTGACTATAGCTACACTCATTAATCAGGCCCAAAAAGCAATGTCAAACCATATTTGTCATATTTCTATGATTCATTGCCCTGAGAGAGAAGTAGAAAAACTCTCCCCTGAAGCTGGGATTTCACCCGCAACATGCAATTCAAAGGCAATTTGTTGCTTTGTCATGTAAAGGTTGAACAGATACTGACTGATTGCCTGTCAGAGAGTTTTTCTTTGCACAGAGTTCACTGCTGTGCAAGGCTTCTGAGGAGTTCAAACTGTTATCACATGGTTGTGAAGTATGATTTTCCAGATGATCCTCAGATTATCTATGATCAGATAACAGCAGCTCCTGTTAATCTTTCAGCTGTTGTAAAAGGGCAACCAGGCAGCCTCAAAACACACAATGATCTGACCAAAGTGACTGCAGCAAATCAACGGTGGCAATGACAATCATCTTTTGTTAGGGAAAGAGATTACCTGCGTCAGTTCCTACATGCATCCAGATAAAATTCCACACTTCGATTTAATAAGATTCTTTCTTTATGTTTTCTGAGAAATCACTCAATTGCAGAGACAAGTTGGAATCCACTTATCTATCCTCTTTCTTCCCACTGACCTCTTTCTTGGTCTTTGTTACATGTTCAAAAGCCAGCACATAGAATAAAATGTTCTTTTTGCTGTTTAGTTTTGGCTAATGTGCACTTATCAGTGGTGCTTGGATGCTGATTGGCTAAAAATTTACTTGAACCAGAAAAAGATGAGTCCTCATTACGCGGTAAAAACGAGGAAACATGAAAACAAAACAAAGGGGAAAGTGAGTAGGAGACTGATACGCAACCTTTTCCAAATGGACTGTTTCAACAATCGCCCTCCCAAACAGGTTTGGTTCTACCTCACCTTGTATGAATTACATTGTTTCACCATGACAACTAATAGTAAGCTTACCCCCAAATCCAGACACAAACATCAGGAAAAACAAAACAAAGAAGGGACCTTAAATTTTAAATGTTCCTATATTTTCAACACTGTCCCCGTGTGACTGTTCACATCTTTTACATCATCAGTTCCAGTTTCACTGCCCATGCTTCAATGAACTCTGACATAAATGTGGCATTTCCATCTAGACAGCTGCTGCTCTCTAGATATTTGGTCTTTTTCAGACCATTCTCTGTACAGTAAACCTTAGAGATGGTTATGCCTGAAAATCTCAATCTCTGAAATCCTCAGACCAGCCCCTCTGGTGCAACCATGCCACCTTCAAAGTCACTTAAAGGGATATTGTGTAAGTTCTCCTGTGTTTTATTCACAAAAACTGATTATTTGGTTCAAAAGTGTTTTGTCATTAATCAGTAATCACTCCCATCAACAAACTGAAGTGCTCCTCTAAGTTCTAAATTTGCCGTTCGTATCATTCATTTACACATCGAGTGGGGCGGCTCGGTGAAGGCTGCCATGTCGCATCGCCATGTTTTTGCGTTCGGGAGAAGCGTGACAGTAGGAAAACACAGAAACTCACCGGACACACCGGAGTTTTCAGCTCAGTTCGAGGTAATGCCTTTGAAAAGTCACCGCGCTGCAGTGGGGAGAAACTAGCGTCTCACTGATGCTGGGTTCACGTGCAGTCGGGCAGACGGCCGTTGGTAACAAACCACATGTCATTTTAATCAATGAAGCCGAGCAAAAGACGGTAAAACATGGGTCAGGGAAAACAATACGACATCGCCATGACAACAAATCAGATGTGGACTGATGTCACTGTAACTGACGGACCACGCCTTCACATAGAGGCCGGTGATAACTTTACATGCAGCGGCTGTCGTCGGTCTGCCCGGTTTCACGCGAATGCAGCATGAAAAGTACGAGGGAGCTGCTCCCGATTACACAGTGTCCCTTTAAATCCCCTTTCTTCCTCATTCTGATGATTATTTTGAACTTCAGAAAGTCATCTTGACCATGTCTACATCCCGAAATACACTGAATTGCCACCGTATAATTGGCTGATCATCTATTTGTGTTAATAAGCAATTGAACAAGTGTACCTAATAAAGTGGCCACCAACCCACCAGAATCAGCAGTCAGCACACAACATATGATAAATTCTTTGATTGGTACAGCTTCAGGTAAAGGACTGTTAAGGCCTGCATGGTGCCATTTTTCACTTTTGACATCATGTCATGACTGAATAATGTTATTCCATGTAAGGTGAGAGGGTTGCTTGTAGATAAATGGGTGGGCTACTGCTGATGTGTGGACTAAACAGATAGAAAGAGAGATGGTTGTCTACATATACAAAGACTGTGTTTCAAATAGAGGCATCCTTTATCATGCTCCTATCAAGAAAATGTATGTTGAAATACTTTCTCACAGATTCTTTGCCATAAATACAAGCATAACCATAACATTGTTTTTAAAAGTATCACTTGACAGTGTCAGAAAAGGATTGCAGATGTGTGCCTGTGTCCACTCCTTCTGTCTGGAGAGAAAAAATATTACACAAGTGCCTTCATATATTTGTGACCCTTTGTTTTGAATGTGGTCCTCTGCTGTGTCGTGTCTTTTCCCACAGATATTCTTAAACTAATAAATGTCTGGTTTACATTGAAGACAGACCTTTAAGAGGGTATACACTGTGTAACTTGCACCCAAAAAAAGAAATATGTCCAGTTGCTTACAAAAATGTTTAAGTCTGGTTATTTTATCAGGTTTTTATGGATGCGAGGAGGAGTGAAAAAATAAGTGGAATACTTTTGAAGTGCCAAGAGTTTGCAAAGAAAATGACTTGGTCTTAAACAGAACCTATTTTTGGTGGTGATAATATGCGTCTGTTATCAGTAAAAGTAGAGTTGAGGTGTAAATTATTTGGAATTGATTAACTTTAGAAAAGAGCAATGCAGAGGTTAGACAATCCACAGAATTCAAAGCAATGTATAAAAAATGGCTAAATAAAAGCAATGCAGCATTTACCCAGTTTTCACTAGTTAACGCTGAGACACTTAAAATCTGATGACAAGTCATCATGTTCAATGTAATACCTCAGGGACAATTACCAGTTACAGCTGTGTGTGGGTGATGTGATGTTTATACTACAGTATATAGGACCATTTCACTTAAAGCAGTAACTCACCTGCATTTATTCAGTCCCCAAAGAATTTTCAGCCTCTGCAGAAGTGGAGAGACGATGGGTCTGTCACCCAGTGAGAAAGTGGGTGGGAAAGATGAGACTATTCTGGCTTTTGATAGTTTGACTATGGTTTGACCTGACCTGAACTTGACCAGTTCAGATGAATGAAAGTAAAGGCCCTTTCAGAAAGAACGCGTTTTTCGCGGCGTTAACCGCAGGGTAGGGCGCAGAGTCGGCGAAAGAGCACAGCGGCAGCGAGCACGTCAGGCATGCGTTGCTAAGCGACAGACCAGGAAGTGTTTTCTCCCCGGAACGCTTCGTTGTGAGAGGTGTACCTCTCATCGTCGCAGCAAAGAGCTTTTCTCCTGAGCAGGAGGAGAAGATCAGCAGATAAAAGGGTGGGGGTCCACCTGATCCTGATAACAAGGCAGAACTTGGGGGGGGGGGGGGGGGGGGGGGGTTCAGGCTCGTCCGGGAGCTGCATTCTTTCACACAGACCGCTTCCAGGTTTACTTCAGGCTGAACAAGGACCACTTTTTTCCCTGAACTGGCCTCTCCTATTGGACACGCAAGGATGTCGTCACAGCGCGCTGCGCCCGAATTGAAAAATTTTCAATTCGAGCGCAGCGCCACCGCGCAGGCATGCGCCCACCTTGCGTGCCGCGGAACTCCGCGGCATGGCGGAACTCGCTGCCGCGGCGGTACCACATACACAATGAATGGGTTTGCCGCCGTCCTCTTGCGCTTGCCGCGTTCTATCTGAAAGGGCCTTTAATCAGAGGTCAACTACAATTGACCAGTACTAAATCCCAAGATGAAGATGCCAATGCTGTTATATCTAATGAGAAGGTCTCATCTGCATCTTCTTCCATTGCGACTGAGTACTTATTCATTACAGCAACAACATCAATTCTATCTACTGTATCTGCATGTTTGTGTGTGTGTGTGTGCGTGTAATAATAATAATAATAATAATACATTTTATTTATAGAGCGCTTTTACAGAAGCTCAAAGACGCTTTACACAAGCGATAAAAGAACAGGCAAGTAAAATTTACAGCAAACATTTGATTAAAATACAATAAAACTACAAATAAAAGGGAAGATATAAGACGGAGAGAAGAGAGGGCAACAACTGAAAGGTCAACAAAAAGGAGGGGAGGCCATCAAAACTTGTACATGTATGTGTGTGCATATACTGTATATACATATATAAATATATATAAATATATTTTTTCCTTTTTCCTCCTTCTCCCCCTTTCCCCCTCCCCTTTTCTTTTTTCCCTCCCTTCCCCCTTCCCTTCTTTTTTTCCCCCCCTTCCCCCCCTTCTGTGGGTGTTGTATCCCTTTAAAGGTTTAGTAAGGATGAAGTGCTCTGAAGATGTAAGCTAAATGAAATAAACAAAAAAACCCAAAGGTGAAAGCATATACAGGTATGCATGAAAAACAAAAAATCTCATTCTAATCACAGCTGTAACATCTTGTCTTTGTGCTATTCAACTAAATATGGGTGTAGCAGGATTTTCAAATCCCTTCTTTCGGAGTTTATTTGTGATACCCAAGCGGCAACCTCCGGTGGCCAACTGCGAGGCAACCAGGAAGAAGGAAATATTTGTAGTTCTCTCTTCACCCGCTACGGGCTGACTACAAAACATAGCAAATACCCACTCAAAGAAATGGAAAATTGATGTAGTTTATTTTGGACACTGTATTGATGTTGAAAATATTTAATAGATTTACTTTTAGTAATATAAGCATGAGAGATGCATTACATCTAAATAAAATTGAAAATCTTGGCGAAATTAAATATAGCTTAACTCACTTAATTAAAATCCAAACGTTAACTGCCATTCCTGTGTTTACACATTAATAGCGGGTTTTAATCGAGGGAGCTGTTTTAATCTCTGGCAGAGCTTGTCAGAGAGAACCAAGTGTTGATCGTCTTTATTTCTGTATTTTCTTTTCGATCCAGTAGATGGCCATGTCAGACAAGCTTAAAAACACCTACCAGGAAGTGGTGTGCTTCTATGGTGCCTGTGTAGTCAGCACAGGAAGTGTGCTCAATTCTGTCACGGGTAGGGATGGGTACCGAAATCGGTACTTTTATCGGTACCTACCGAACTCCGTCGGTACTACCGGGTACCGATTCACGTAAAATCAAACGGTACCATGTTTCGGTACCTAAATGCATCCTTTTTAATGTGAGGTAGTGGAAGAGTTTATTTCTGTGCCGCATGTGAACGTTGCATCGCAGCATGACATCAGCAGCAGCGGCCGCATGTTCAGTCAGAAGCTTTCCTGGCTTCACTTCTCTAAAACATCAAGTTCGCTGCAGTATTTGTGATGCCAGCGTGATTCTACGTAATTCATTTGCTCCAATTAGAGCACACTATGGCAATGCCAACAACATGAACTAGTTTTCACTGCTATGTCATCACTCCTTTAAATGTTGTAGTGTAACATGTTTTTGTCTAGTTTATTAATTAAATCATCATTATCACTATTGTAATGCATTTCTGCCAAACACTGCCCTATTTGTTGAACACTATAGGTTAAACTGTAATGATAATCCTATTTATCTTGGAGTCTTGTTGAAAAGAAAGGAGCGATTGACAGGTGGATCGGTGCAGCCATTGCAGTGATACAGGCATTGGTCTGTCGTGGTGAGTAAGTTGCTAAGTTTTTTTCTTTGGAGATTTGACATATGCAGCAATGCCAACGACATGAACTAGTTTTTACTGCTATGTCTTCACTCCTTTAAGGGTGCATTCACAAAGCTTTTTTGATTCGAATCAGAGTCCGTTTGCTCGTAAAGTCCGCTTCGTTGGGGGAGTTGTGAATGCGCAAACGGACATCCGGAACAAACAAGTGAACTCGGTCTGCAAACGTGGGTCTCGGTCTGTTTCAAGTGAACCAAATACAGGAAGTGGACTACAAACCGCTGCTTCCTGCATTTTGTTTAGCATGGCATTGTGGGTAAAATGTAGGGCATTGAGGGTAAACGCTACGACAACAAAGACACACGTTGGACTCGGACTGCAGTACTTTTAAAAATGGCTCGTGGTCAGACGTGGAGTGATGACGAAGTTAAAGCTTTAATCAATATTTGGTCTGATGAAAGCATATCCCAGCTCCTCGTCAGTACACACAAAAATAATGTGGTTTTTAAAGTAGTAAGCTGTAAAATGGAGGCTCTGGGATATGCTCGAACAGTCAACCAGTGCCGCACAAAAGTAAAAAAACTATGCCAACAGTATATCAAGATTCGTGATATGCTGAGAAGAAGTGGGAGCTCAGGCAACGAGAAAGATAAGTTTCCATAGTATGACGACATTGACGCCATTCTCGGCACATGGCCCACAAGCAGCCCAAAATATGTTGTGGAGTCCTTTGAAGACGAGGCATCACCGACATCACCATCTCCGGAACCGAACAATGAGTCAAGCTGCACCGGGCAGGAATTGGATTCATCAAATCCTAAGTTATTTATTGTTTACTGATGCCGAAAAAATACCTGCAATGTTTCTGGTTTTATCATATGTGTGACTGAAAAACCCTTGAGCAAAGTTGTTAAATGTATGTATAAAAATAACACTGCATTTATAGATTTGCTGGATATATTTTGTCATGCAGTTGCGATCAATTATTTAAAAAGGCTAATTTTAATGGTGTCACTATTTTATTTCTGTGCAGACAATCCCACCACTGAAGACGATCGATCAACAACCTCATCTTCTCAGCTGGAAAAAGAAAATGTGCAACCCAAGTTGGCCATACCAGGTGCACATGTTACACCCCTGGAAAGGGGAATAATGAGCACAAGACACGAGGTGGTGTTACTTCCATCACGTCCAGTCTTGTAATGTATTTCTTTCAAAGAACAATATTCCAACAATACAAGATATAATAGACAAATTGCAAAATATAAAACTCAGAGCTCAATTAGAATGTAACATTAGCTGTTTTGGTAGTGCAAAATACAAATACACATAGGTACTGTAACCTTATGTGCAGCAAACTGTATTATTACTCCAATGTATCAAGACTGTAAATATTCATAAACAAATACAAATTGTTCTAATAGTTAAAACACAATTAAACAGGCTGATCGTTTACAAAGTGCAAGCCATTAGTATTATTCTTCTGAACTAAACAAAATAAAATAACAGATCCCAGCAATTTATCATTAAGTACATCTCTGATTGCTGAACATAGCACAGGAGCAGTGTAGTTATCTCTACTGCCGCGCGACGTGCGCCACGTGATGCAGCTAGCAAGAGCACTACTGTGAAACTAACCTGAAGCGGTGCTTACTCAAAGTTATAACGGTTACTACAGAGAGATTTTACTCCTAACTTATTTCTTAAACCACAAAGAACACAAATACAGACATATAATGCAATATTCAGCGGAGATTTTACCTGGAAAGGGGAATAATGAGCACAAGACACGAGGTGGTGTTACTTCCGTCACGTCCAGTCTTGTAATGGACGAGCAGGAGCAACACGTTTCCCCTACGTGACTCAGGCATACTCAATCGATTCCCGATCGGCAGACAAAACCTCTTAAAACATAAATTCTGAGGGAAATGCTCTATCAAAACAAGGCAAAATAATAAAGGAATAGAAAAACACTTAAACAGTGGCATTTTTAACTCGGTATTGTGCTGATGCATCATTTTAAAACTTTTTAGCTTGAAGACCAGAATAATCGATAGCGGATAAATCAATCAGGAAATCACTGTGCAATCACTGTTTTCTATAAGATTAATTATGTGCTCGTTTTTCCCTTTTTAAGTGCCAACATGAACTAAAGCAAATTACTTATTTTCCTCTTTTTAACCACTGAATAACATATTATGTTTCCTTTGACTATTAGAGTGATTTTAACATTTTTATAACCATTACACACACACAAAAAAAGAGGAAAACACAGAGTGATAAACTTGAAAAAACATTTGAAAGCTACCTGGAAGAAAAAAGGAGACTTGAAGAGGAAGAACACAAAAGAATGGAACAGGAGTCAAGTTTTTTTTTTTTTTAAAGTTTCTTAAAAGCGCAGCAACAAGCAGAGGAAAGGCGATTTCACTTGATGCTTGAACAGCAAAGGATGCAAAGCCAGATGTTTTTACAAATGATGCAGGGTATTGTCTGTGCTTCAGGTCCCCAACACAGCATACCACCATCTTCAACACCAGTCAGGCCCCAGGTTTGGCACACTTCATACAACGCATCTGGGCAAACTTGCCCCACAGGAAATCCACAGCGATTTATGACCCCGGAACAAACACAGCAAAGAACACTACACACTGGGATGGTGCCATTTCAAAGGGTAGCTGCACCTGACACGCCAAGGTTGCCTTATGCTTCAACATCTTCTGTTCTTCGTGATCTAAATACAGACTTTTTGGAATTGTGAATTAACACTAAAAAGGCTACACTTGGAATTATGGCATGTCCTTTTTTCCTTTTTCAACCATTTATTTGTAATTTTGCTGTGTTTGAAGCAACTTCATAGGCTGAATGTTTAAGCAATTGTGTTGTAAAAATAAAAAAAATATGCCACATATCTTCTCTGACCTTTTTTTTTTAAAAAAAAATTAGGTTTATTAAAACACACTTTGACAAAACACAATTTGCTTTTGTGCTGCTCCGTTACAGTGACAAAAGTGTACACAATGCCTCTCTAACTTTGACCACCATAACAACAGTTATGATTAACCTCTGGTTCATTCGCGTCACAGACATCAATTACTAAAACTTCATCTCCCCACTCCTCATTTTCAGTTTCACAGAAGTTATGCAATACACAACATGCTGACACAATATGGCTAACAAGGGAAATATGGGCATCACACCGTTTAAGAAGGCATCTCCATCTTCCCTTTAGGCGTCCAAATGCTCTCTCCACAACCATTCTGGCTTGACTGTGTCAATAGTTAAATTGTGTCTGTGCCTGTGTTAATCCTCTTCCTTCTGGAAATGGTTTTAGCAGCCAAGGAAGCAGTGGATAGGCTGCATCACCAAGGATATGAATTGGAATGTCAACATCACACAATTTTTCAGTCCAGTTTGGAAACAATGTCCCATTTTGGCCTCTACTGTACAAAGACGTATTTGCCAAAACTCTGGCGTCATGTACTTTTCCTGGCCAACTGATATTAATGTCCCAAAACTTCATGTTATGATCTACAACAGCCTGCAACACAACTGAATAGAAATTCTTTCGGTTGTAGTAATCTGCAGGATCTTCAGCTGGTGCTAATATCCCAATATGAATCCCATCTATCGCTCCAGCAACCTGGGGTAATCCCCATCTGTCCTTGAAGCCTTGGATAATCATTTTAAGCTCTGCTTCACATGGTGTTTTGATGAACTTTGGTTTCATAGTGTCATTGTTTGCAGTCACTACTCTTTGTGTAGAAACACAGGCTGTGGATATACCTACACCAAACAGATAGGAAATGGAATGAAACTCCAAGTTGGTTGCCAGCCTCCATAGGCCTATGGCCACCTGCAGTTCAACAGATAATGGGCGCCTGTGTCTTGTGCGTCGTGCCCCCAGAGCGGGCCGTAGGTGGTCGCAAAGATGACAGAACGAGGTCTTTGTCATCCGGAAGTTTTTTTGCCATTCCCTTTCATCCCAGGTGTTGCACACAAATTCCCACCATGTGGAGACACGCGGCTAAACCTTACACTAATGTAGGAGTAAACGATCAATCTGCAATACTTGCTTACAATAAAGTACATAGGATTAGATTTACATGAAAGATTACAATAACAAGATGAATGCATTCTAATACTATTGCAAATGTACAGTAATATGATTTACCCGTGCATCATACCTTGATCTTTGTCTGGTTAAACGTGTCAACAAGGCAATGTTGTGGTCTCTCTCCTTTTGTAGTGCTCACCGTCTCCTGCGTTGCCGTCTCATTCCCCTTAAATACAGAGCGATGCTTTCAATGGTCTGCTGCCTTGTCTGTTGTTAATATTGTGCCCATTGTTGAAATGTATAAAAGCATCATGCTTGCATGAGGTAGAATAAAAAACAGAACGGCGAAGGTCTCCCGGTCCATGTTTCCGTAGGCCTACATGTACAGGAAACGGAAGTTGTGAGAACCTTCTTGTTCGTTGTACGTCTTGTCCTCGCGTACGGTGAATCCGAATGCAGCGCCACCTCTAGAGAGATTGGGAACATTATTCAAAAGGTTTGGCTTGTTTAGCTATGTTGCAACGTGAACGCAATCTCGGTCCAGAAGACCACCCCCGCCCCCAACCGAGCTGATTCCCCAATCGGACTGAGTCTTCCGGACTATGCTTTCTGAATGCGCCCTTAATATGTAATTTTAATCCTAGACGCACATTGAGTTTACTTGGCAAAATAACTAGAAAAATATCACAAATTTGCATTCTCATATGCCATTGCCTGTGGTACAAAGATGTTACTGATTTTAACAGTATAAATCAGATTTTAATATGCATTTCTCTTTTCTCTATTTCTGTAGGTTATGTGGAGATGTAAACAGTTTTTTGCAGCTATCTAAAAGGTATGAGCTCCCTAAGCACTACAAGTTAGCACATGGTCATTTTGGTAAGAGACCCATACTGTATCTATGCACATATCTTTACCCTTGCCCAGTCAAAACTTGGAATGCCCTGAAGACCGAACAATAAATGAAAATATCCCAAACGACTGCTGTTGTCACAGGAACGTTTTGGGTGAGTAAATAGTCTTATTTCATGCCACAGAATGTTAAAACTGTAGAAACAGTACTTCCCCTACAAGTTTATAATTATTATTTACCTGTCTTTCCCTGTATTTTCTGAAGTTCTGTTACCGCCCTGAAACTTTTTCTTTATCTCACCAACACTTGTGTATGGGTAATGGGAACAACAGTGTGTTCACTTAACTGTACCTGCTGTACTTATTGTAAAGCCGTTTCCAGACTTACAAAAGTCCATCCGCTCTGTAACTAGAGCTGTCTTTTCAAACATGTCGCTTCTTTGCAGACCTCTTGCATCCCCCCCACGTTCAGATATTGGGAAATGTTATGGGTAGGTTGACACAGCAACAGCCCTCACTTCAACCCTGGCCAGATCATTTCAGAAACATCCATTTTTCTGTCCCTAGCCTTTAGAGAAATATTACTCTTGAAAGAAATGGTTTTCTTCAAATTTTTAAGTTTTTTACTTTTAAAAACGTATTATATTTGAATTATCACACCATTTGGAACAATCAGCTTAGTAATATTTGCTTTTTATTCAATTATTTAGAACCTTAACCACCACAAAAGTGCTTGTCCCCACAGTCATTTATGGAGAGAAAGTGCTGTTTATTGAGTTTAATAATGTGTTTCTCTCCCATTCCAAATGCAAAAATGCTGAAATAAGTATTAAATATATGATGTAAATGATATATTAAAACTAAATTTCAAGTAAATATTATGAAAAATATTTTAAAAGTAGTCGTCCCCCATAGTCATGTCACTGGTGTTTTACCATGCAACAAAAGGCTTTTATTTTGGAAAAAAAGAAATCATACTGATGACATTACTTGACTCCCTTTGACATCTTTCCTGAAGATCTCTCAGGAAGCCCCATGGTAAGAATATTGTCTCTATTCAGTTTTCAGAAATATCATCATTTATCTTAGGATTTATGTGAAGCTTTTAGTTGACATCACTGGTGTTTCATATATATATATATATGTGTATGTATACATAATGTGTGTGTGTGTGTGTGCTCGTAATATATTTAAAGATCGGTAGTAATTGACTAAATGCAGTGAATTCGCAAGACTACCATTCTAATCACTGGTAAATATAAAATACAAAATATCAGATATTATGAGCTTTACAGTATTATGACAGCTCACATTATCCCTGTAAGATGCTAGTAAGACAACCAGTTACATTTTTTCGATGCATCTGTCTTATACATTTTTAAAGGTTGCCAGGCGTTATATTTATTTTCATGATGACTAACCTCCAAAAACAGTTGCTTGACTTAACTTAAACCACTTGGTTGAAGTTATTTGTTCAAGTTTTCTAATATGTTTAACATAATGTTTTTTCAACAGTTACATCAGGTGGTGTCAGCAACGCAGAGGAGAACTGTGAGGATGACCACATGCCTACACACTGCGACGGTGAAACACAATGGGAGGATTTGTCTGTCTCTGACCACAGCTATTCTTCAAAATTATTACTCCACCCAAAGCCCTCTACATCTGACAAAGGAACACAATGCACTGAGCCAGTTGCATTGTGCATAACTTTACTGAGGAATGACAACCTTTCTCACCTCTATACAGGGTTATCTTTAGATGCATTTAAGTCTGTTGCTGAGCACCTTACAAAAGTCTACAGCAGGGGTCTTCAACGTTTTAAAAGCCAAGGACCCCCAAACTAATGGAGAGATGGCGCAAGGACCCCTGTATAAAATTGTGAGTTATATTAAACCGGCCCTGCCTTGTAGAAATGTAACTTTTTATTGCATTCAGTACCAAGATATTCACATATTTTCACATGCGTTTTCTGAGATAGAGGCTTTTTTGCCTGTTGTTCTTCTGGTTTCCTTATTTTGTCGTATTAGAAATCAATCCATTTAAAAATACAATTTCTATTCAAAACATAAGCTGAAAGCTACAGGCAGAATCAGACATACGGCTTGGTGATTAGCAGAGCAGCATAGATCATTTATTTACATCAAGATGATTGCTCTGTTGTGTTACTGTGTGCTACTAACAGGAAATCTCCCATAAATATATTTTATATATTTTATATACAGCCGTAGAGCCTTGATTCTTTCCCCCCTAATCCCCAAGACCTTAAAGAACAACTGCATAACATTTAAAAAATATCTTAATCATTTTCTGTGTTAAAAAAAGATGTGGAGGGAATATAAAAAAATGTCTAATCATTAAAAAAAATTTGGGACCCCCCGGCAGTACCTCTGCGGCCCCCTAGGGGTCGCAGACCCTCTGTTGAAGACCTCTGGGGTCTGTTGCACGAAGCAGGTTCAACAAACTCCGAGAGTAACTCTGAACTCTGAGTTGACCTACTCGGAGATTGGAAACTCTGAGTTTTCAGTCCCATAACAGGTGATTTGAGTTGGTTTAATCAACTCAGAGTAGTTCAACCCGGGGTTTTAACCAGGCACTACCAAGATAAAAAGCCAACATCAATTGAGCACCGATTCGACGAGTCACCATGGTAACGTAGACGCGAGGGCGGGCTGCGCTCGCCATTGAATGGAGATATAACTTTTAAAGCCTCATATGGCGAGTTTAAACTGCTGCTGCTGCTGCAAGCAAAAAATAAAAAAAGAAAGAAAGAAAGGCGGCATGGGAGAAGATTTAAGTTTAAATGCCGTCCTTTACAATCACAACGATGTTATAGAGTGAAACTGTTTAATGGTAACGCGACAGTCTCGTATAATTTGACTATGGTTCCAGGTGGTTGAATATGACTACCTGGTTGGTCTAATGGTCTGCGTGCTTGCCTGCCACCTGAGGGGTAGGGGTTCGAATCCAGTTTTGTACCTTTACCACAGTCTTTTTGTTTATTTAACTTGAGTGAAATCCCTCAGGGAGAAGCGCTCTTGTCGGCAGCATTAAGATTAAATATAACCGTCGCATTTCTCAAATGCCCTGCGTCTACAATGAAAGAAATAAAAATCTATTTGCGAAAAAATGCAGGGTAATAGACAATTTGCTTCGAGAGAAAAACGTATGGCAACATAAAAAAAGCCATAACAAGAATTGATCCGCAGTTGTCTGCGTCGTAAACGAACGCTTTATCCATTTGGCCAGAACCAGAGACAGCCGGTTAGTCAAATGATCATGTTAACACATCTCTTGTGAACGGAGACAGGACCTCCAACTATCACGTATGGCTGGTGATATTATAAATGTACGGACGGATCAGCTCGTGTATGTAGATAACTGACCGTGATGTGTAACTGTAACGTCAGAAATGACAACTGTCGGGAAATTAAACTTCTATCCGTGGTCTGATAATGATCTCTGAATATTTAACCCTTCATGCAGCATCTTAATCCATGAAATCCTCATCAAAAGATAAGGATGTAACCTACCGACTCTGATTTATTTTTTAACATGTTTTATTTAAGACGGCAGCAGCCAAAACTCAACGCTGACTTAATGAATGAATGAGGAAAGGAAACGGCGAGTGTGACTAAAAGTGGGTGGAGACAGCGAGAAACTCAAGGTTTCTCCACACTAACCTGCTCCCGACCAGGTTAGTTTCAGAGAGTCTGTTACCATGGTAACTGACCGAGGGTTTAAGTTACCCCTCTTCGTGCAACAGGCTAGAGTTACTCCTCTTTCCCTGGGTTGAGTTACCTACCTTTGTGTTACGAAAAACTCAGAGTTTCCCGAATTTCGGGGTTAAACAACTCAGGGTTTTCATTAAACCTGCTTCGTGCAACAGACCCCTGGTCTACAGTAATAGTTTTTATTTACACTCGTGGGATCAGCTTCTCATGACCCCAATGAAGCTTCATCTGAATTTGTTGCAGGGTGACCTTTCTGAAAGGTTTGGCGTTTCTCAAACCATTGTAAGCAAAATTATCAGTTACTGGATTGACCTCATGGAGAACATGAGGTGTTACCTAGCATGGCTTCCCAGGGAAACAATTAAAGCATCAATGCCTCAGTCCTTCAAAGAAAATTATCCAAAACCAACATGTGATTGACTGTTCAGAGACACCCCTTCAAAAATCACGCAATCTTGACTCAAGAGGTTAGTCCTAGCCACTACTATGGCCAGAATACCAGAAATTACCTTGTTGCAGTGGCACCGTGTGGACTCATCATTTTCATCTCAGCAGCATATGGAGGAAGGTGTAGTGATAAAGTCATAACTGCAAATTCTGGGTTCCTTGAATACCTCCATCCAGGCGATGAAGTCTTGGTTGAGATAGGATTCACCATAAATGATTTTCTCTATAAAAGGAAAGTAAAACTTGTCATTCCAGCATTCACAAAGAAAGGAATGCAACAGTTCCAATTAATCTCACCCCTAAAACTGACAAAAGTTTGAGGATTTGTGCAGCTCTGTGTACCCTTTGAAGGAAAATAATTTCTGATGCAGAAGATAAGTACGACAGGGCAGTTTGTTCAAAGGCGTGTTTCACATCTCAACATATTTCACTGTGTAAATATTAGTCTGTAAATATGTAATATTGAATATGTGTCGGGTCAAGTCTATGTACTATGTACTTTTTGTACACAAGGCTCTGTGACTTTGGATAAATGTATTACATGTTTGTAAATATGACCAGATGAACCATATTTTTAGAAATATAATACTGTGATAAGGATGATTAAACTTGTGACTTTAATAACACATAAGTTTTCAAGAATTTCATCTTAGTTTATATTTCATATTATATGTAAATGGAATGTTGAAAAAAATTATATACAGAAAAAAATGAAGGATGAAATGTACAGAATATTAACTTAAGAAGCAAAATTAACAGTTTAAAACAATAAGGCTTTTTTTCAAAATGGTTGTAAAATAGAACTAAATTACATAATTAGTGAGTTCTCCTAAGGACTATGATGAAAAAAACAAAAACATTTGAATATTCAAAACCAATGTTTGTATTATTTATTCATGAACTATTTTCTTTCTGTAGTAAAATCAACTTTTGAATCTACCTGAACTAAATTTTCCAGCTTATTCTTTACAGAGTTGCATGCATGTTAAGGAAAACAAAAGGTGGCTTGCCTGAAACCCATCTGACATGTGAGAGAGCATGTGTTTAAAATAAAAGGCTTTAAGCCTAGCAGCAGTCATGTCACAGAATTGTTCATTGTAGGGAACAAGTAGCAAAACCTGCTGTGAAGGAGACCAGATGAGCCGCTTACAAGCCCTCAGACCTGTGCAGAACATGCCCAGCTGCACTTGCATGTAGAAGCATCGTGGACATTTTTTTTTTTTTTAAAGGATTTTTTGGGCTCTAGTGGCCTTTATATGATAGTGTACAATGACAAGAAAGGGGCAGAGAGAGTGGGGAGTGACATGCAGCAAAGGGACCTGGACCGGGAATCGAACCGGGGCCAACTGCACTGAGGAGCTGTAGCCTCTGTTCATGGGGCGGCTGCTCAACCAACCGAGCTAAACACCGCCCCTCCCTGTGGACATTTTTGCTGCAGCTGAGGGGTCCCCGTGACCATCTTCACGTCGTACCTCTGACTCCGAATCAAGTCCTCGGGAGACTCCTCACTCTTAAGGAAGGGGCATTTTGGCCCAATTCCAATTCCTATCTTAACCCTCAAGCTCAACCCTCAATATTAGTAGCCCTCAAAACCAAGTGTTAAGGGCTATTTTGTGACTTGGAAATGGGACACCCTTTAATGCAGATACGTCTTTTAACTGTGGGGGGCAGCATTACGCCAAAGTGGCGTTCAGTCTGTCAATTCAGAAGAAGAAGAAGAAGATGCAGGAGAAGAAGAAGAATTTATTTACATTTATTTGCACTGTTAACCCTGCCTATGGACATATTCAGCTGTCACAGCATACCACGGCTTATTGAAAGGTAAACACCAGCTATAACGAAAGTTACGTAGGTTACTGTGGTTCTGTGAATTCCTGGATGACTGCAAGTCAGCTGGCCCGCACGTCACCTGACTGACAATTGTCATTAGGACTCGACCTGCGAAGAGCGCGAGGAGCTTTGTTTAGAGAAGGAATGAAACAGAACTATCGTTCCATAACTCTGCGACTACGGGAGATGACATCAGCCCGGTTTTCTTATACTGTTATCGGCACAAGCACGTTATAAAACGACATTAGCGCCGAGAAAAATGACCATATTGTAATGTTAACGAACTTAAACGATAGCGACATGGCTTGACCGCACCGGCCGCTATTGACAAAAAATCGTGAAATAAAAATTAATATTATGCAACAATGAAGTAACTAATCCATGACATGGGCCTAAACTAAGATAAAACAATGGTTTTCGTAATATTTATATCTCCATTAACAAAGAAAATACTTAAGATTTGTAGCTCGCCTTCTTTGCCGCTTGCATTCTGGGTAGCCCTTACTCACAAGGGTGGTGTCGGAGAATCTCAATATTGAGGGCGATTCAGCCCTCAAACTTGCCCCTTAACTTAACTTTCTGAGAATTGGGACAGCACTTGCACTTCGCGGGAGTGCGCATTTTTGAGATTGAGGGTTAAGATTGAGGGTTAAGACAGGAATTGGAATTCACCCTTTATGTCCAGCAGTTCCTCTAAGTTTAAGACTCCATCAGGGCTTGCTGACAGCCATGGCTCATTTACACACACAACTGTGCCTCTGTGGCTAACAGCAAACCCACGAGCCTCCAACCACTGGCAGGCAGATGTTTCGCTCTGTAAACCAGCAGCATTGCCATGGAACCGCAGTAAAAGGTGTTCTCTAATAAAGTTCTGAGGGTTGGCCCTGATAGGGATCTTATTTGTTGTGGTCGTAGTGATTCTGAGCTTGCGAGAGTCATACCACAAGTGACAGGAAGTCTGCTCAAGAGTTGCACATTCCAAGTCTTCGCATTTTTTGAGCCTGATGTCAGCGAAGCTGTCATAAAACAACATACACCTCTGGCAGGTATTTGTGCCATCATGGACAGCATGTGGTGTGGATGATGGCTGTTCTGCCGCACCCCCCTGCACAGCATTCACACATTTGTACAGTTGACTTGACACAGACAGGCCAATCTGCTTGAGGCTTTCTCTCAGCTCACCCAGTGTAGAGAATGATGGAGTTGGTGGCAGACACTGACTGGGCATTTCCTTAGGCATTAGCAGCACATCAGTGGCTGTGAAAAGGTAATGTCAGATAATCATTTTGGGCCAAGATTCCTCTGAGTCCCCACATTCCACAGCCACTGCTCTCTAAGACCCTCGATTTTTATTGGTTAAAAAATGGGAACCAGCTCTCCTTTCACAGGGTTAGAAACTCCAAGTCCCCTAGGGTTAAGCTACAGATGCGGGCATGAAAAAGTTCCCCTTTCTGCCGACTGCCAGCCACTTACCACTTGTCTGCTAATCCAATCGCACAGAGAAATGCCTGTGTGCCAAGGGGGAACTATTTCAGAGCATAAATGAATGCCCGGAACAAGGACATTTCCACATGCCAATTTGGACACCGCGTGTGATGATGTTATTTGCGGGACAAATCATTCAGCCAGTGATAGTGCAGTAATAGTGTACTATAACTGCACCACTTCTGGCAGAAAAAGGTGGATCTTTTTCATGCCCGCATCTGTACTTCAGTGGGTTTGACCTGGCTGCTTTTCTAAGCTGGTGGCAGGAGACACTCGCCTGGACATATAATTGCCATCCTTTAATAGGGCCTGCCCTGCCTCAGCTAGGATCAACCTTAGGGGAACATCGGTACCCTGGGTCAAACACTAAGCCACCCTACTCATTGACAGCTGTCTTCCTAAATGTCTTATGCACTTGTTACAGGTAACTTTAATGTCCAGGAACAGTATAGGATATAAGGGCATGTTTCTGTTCAGGGCTAAACCAACCTTTAAGGACCACTTAAGATGTTATACTCCCAGTAAACTATTGCTGTGACCACACCCTGCCACCAGGCAGAGTTGCAAGCAAAGAACCGTTAAAATGGGTGAAATCCTGAGTGGTAGCTCGGGCCGGGGAAGGAGCCGTGAGCTCCATGCCCCCAACACGTTCCCCCCCACCCCCCATCCCCCACCCCCGGACGCAGCAGGCCAGGCATCCCCCAGGCCAGCAGATCCCCCGCAATGCAGCCAGCCTTAACCACTAGCGCGTGAAACAGCCACTATTCCCCCTCTCTCCCCAGTAGCGCCCGGGAGACCGGGGTATGAAAGGACCCTGTCCCCCCCCACCCCGCCGCTCATGACTGTGTGTGTAAGATGTGTGTTGTTTGCAGTTAAAACTGAGGGGCAGTGCCAAGTCATGCCGGGAGTGGGGTCGCGTAGGGGGCATGACCCCCCAACCGGCCCCTCCCTCCTTCCACACACTATATGGCCCGCCCCTCAGAAGTGGTTGTGAGCTGTTGTTATTTTATGTGTTTAGGTGTCTAAGTGTGGTTAAAACTGGGGAGCAGGCTGTCTCTAGATGTGGCAAGCAAAGGCACTTTGGTGCCCTCCCTCACCACGCCCGCTTGACACGCACCCTCCCCAAAACCCTACGTGTGTGTGTGTGTGAGGGGGGGGGGGGGGGGGGGGGGGGGTCTTGGGAAAGGAGACCAGGGGGGTATGAATTCCCCCCCTGGAAGAAGAGCCGTTACCGGCATTAGGTACCCCTGCCTCCCGGGATCCCCCCAGGGCAGAAGGGGGCAGGCATGGCCGCCCTCACGGCCAGTCGACCGGCATTCACCACAGAGGGGCCAGCCTCGGCCCCTGGGGGCGCCCGACCACCCCAGGCCAGGGAGGGGGGAAAAGGGACGGGAGCGGAAAGGGTCGGCGGAAGGGCCAGAGTCACCGGCCCAACATCCCCAGGCCCCGCAAACCCCCCAAGAGGCACGCAGAGCTGCTTTTTTTTTTCCCTCCCCTTTCCTCCTCCACCCTATCGTATCACCCCTACACCCTACTTCAAACAACCCACAACTTTACCCCCGTCAACACTCCCCCATCCCATCCTCCTCCCGCCCCTCCTGCATAGCCAGCTAGTCCCCGCACATCCGCCCCCCTCGGCACCCATGCCCCCCCCCCCCCCCCTCCAAACCCAAACCCAAGCCCGCACCCCCACCCAGGCCGCGACACGCACAATCCCCCAACCCCGCCAGAACCACCCCCCACCCACCCAGCTGCCCCGCATTCGATCCCCCCACAGATCCACCCCCGCTCCCCACCCAAACCCCCCCAACCCGACACACACAAACCCCACCAATGCACCACCACCCCCACACCCAAACACCCATCCCCCATGCACCCCCCCCCCCCCCCCCCATCTCCACACACACCCCCACAGGCAACCACACACACACACCCGCATTCACGCCCCCCTCCAGTCACACACCCACACACACCAAGGACGGGGACCATGGGGCCACCAGCCCCCCCCCCCCCGCCACAAGTCCACCATACCCAGCCCCCGGACCACGCGACACCAACCCGCATGAGACCACCCACGCAGGCCAGCCCCAACCGACACAGCGGCCGGGCAGGACAGGCACCCGGCGTGGAAAAGACCCGGCCACCCCGCAACCCCCCACCCCCACACACACCTCCCCACCGGCACACACACCCGCACGCACACAGCAGAGGCGCCCCGGCCCCCGGCGCAGTGACTAGACTCAGTCAGGAGGCACGAGGGCATGGGCAAGAGCGAGGTGGGTATGTGAGAACATAAAAAAAAAAAAATGGGTGAAATGATGACTAATTATTCTTCATGCAGGCTTATGAAAGCTTCCAGCAGGGGATATATAGGTAGACACAGCTCATAATCACCAAAAGTACAATCAGGTAACAAATTATAAAACCCAATGAAATTGAAACAATCATCTGTCTCTTAAGTCCTGCTCTGATTGTGGGTTCTGATTCAGCAACTTGATCAAAAATTGGATATGTGTAAGTAATTCCAGCAATGATTACTCCTAAAATCAATGAAAACCCTACCATAACCAAATTCCCTATAATAGTTGCTTCTCAATCAATCATTCTCATTCCTCCTCTAACTACATGATGAATGGCTTCATTTCTGTCTTTAAGGTTGGCTTCTGAATCTCTGGCTTGAAGCTACTTTTGGGAACTCAGAGCTGATAGTCCCGATAATATATTTAGAAGAGAGGTCCAGGGGTAAGTCCCTTGTGCAGAGGGAGAGGCTCCAGCCTGCTCTTTGTGTGCCCCGGTAGCTACTCTGCTCAGCCCTGTCATCCACAGGGTGAAACAGCCACGGTAAGAGGCACAGGCAAGTGCTGACAGTTAAAAAGATTTAATCCTTCTCAGTTTATAGTTGGCTATTATTACATTCAGATCTGGTGTTGAAAAATCTGAGATGTTCCTCTGTTCTGCCTCTCCCAAATAGGGGGTGCTCCTTGCCTCTTCAGATCCAGTTGATGTAACCTTTGAAGTCCTTAGATTGTAACAAACTGGTGTTAAAAGTCCAAATGAGATTTCCTTCCCCAAGCTGGACCTCCCCGGCTTGGGGAGGGAGGACTCCTTGCCTCTCCTCGCTTCCTCAGATCCAAGACAATGTCCACTTATTTTACTGACTTCCATACATCTTTTTAGGCTCTCTGACATAGCAGATTACCTCATCTCAGGATGATCTAATGGCGACAACCAGCCACCGAAGCCTCAACTTGTTTTCCTTCTTTCCATACTCTAATCAACTGGTATCAGCATTTCACCGGGACAGCCTATTCTTGTACAAGGTTGTAGTAGCCTCCATATCTTTTTTAACTAGCACGTTATCATACATTTTCCCAATCACTTAAAATCACTCTTTTGACATCTCATTTATACATCACTTGCTTACATTACACATAATTTCATTAAATTCAATCATTCAGTTACTTATTACTCATAATCTCAATCATTACTTTTGATATAATTATGATTACTTTTCTCATTCATGTGCTTAGCTGTTATTAGAGTCTGTGTTGGGCCTGTTTGCAGAGATCAGCTTTGGCTTCCTCTGGCGGTTGGTTTTAAGTTGGTCACAGGGACTTCACTCACTGAGGCTCCCTCGTCACTGCTGATCAGTGCAGGCAATACCAGTAAGTCCATGCGACAGAGCATTTTCAACCTGAAACAAAAATATTTATGTGTGCTTGCTTTTAGCTGTCAGCTTTGAATGATATTTTGTTGAGTATTTACTATTTTTTTCCTTCTTGTACTTTTGAATTAGAATTCTATTTGTTTTTATTAATTATAATCTGGTGTTATTTACTTTGCTGCCTCTTAGCCAGGTCGTCGTTGTAAATGAGAACTGGTCCTCAACTGACTTACCTGGTTTTAAATAAAGGTCACTACTACTACTACTAACAAAAATATTTTTACTTAATATACCAAAATGGTAAAAGAAAAGAGTCAAAATTTACATGTTTGGGCTGATAAAAAATTAGAAACAGCTTTAGTGGTCAAATATGTGTATATAAAAGGACTGAACTGTGATCATTACGATGATTATTATAACCATGATTATTCAATGCTCTTAAAGGCAGGGTGGATGATGTTTTCCAAGAGCATTTTTTACTATATTGCTTAAAGTCTTCTTCACTCACCGATTGCAGCCAATTAATTAAATGTTCTGACACAAAAATAAAAAAATAAAAATCACCTGTGGAACGTACAGCACTGGAAAAACCCCTTCCAAGTAAATGAATTTCATTGGATGGAGTTTCGAGCGATCCGTTCAGATTGATTGAATGATTTTTATCTCCATCAAACTCAACTGCTGTCTGTCGTGCACCAACCGTCCTCGCAACTCGCCGTGACCATCTCAGTGCAGACGAACCGAGAAAACATGGCTGCTCGCTGCTCCTATCTATGCCGCTGTTTGCTCTTAAAAAGATAAAACGGATGTGGATTAAGTCATGGAGGCGTTGGTGTTTGTAGTGAGGATGCTTTACACCGCAGAAGAAGTTGGAGGTGAGATAATTATCACTTTTAGGAAACGTGGTTCCTCTGCTGTTTACTTGGAAGCTAACAAGCTAGCCATCTGGCTGTTCTTGGTTATTTTCGTCGATAAGAGCGCACGCGACCGTTCCTGTGCACTGGAGGCGTGGTTTCGGGGGGTATATTATTTTTCAAATGTAGCTTGTTCGAACTGTTTTTCCAAGATCGCCTACCTTGCCTTTAACTTACCATGACAAAAAAGAGAGGCTTCATACAGATGTGGACAAAACTGTTGGCACTCTGTTAAAGAAAGAAAACAAACACAATTGTCAATGAAACAGCTTGAAACTGACAGAAGTAATAGTACCAACAATTTTGTTCACCCCTATAAAGGGTATGAAAAAGAACTAAGAAACAAAAAAGTTAGCATCATAAATGAAAAATACTGTTAAAATTCAAACTACCATTTGATGTTTCTCCTTTTGGATAATAAATAATAATTAGACTTGGGACAGAGATCCGATGTTCATTTGACAATGCAAAAAGTAAGTCAAAGTCAGAAAAAAAGGACATCACTGATCATAGCACAGACTGCCCTTTTAAAGATTCTTAATGATCTTTTTTTAACTTTAGACTCAGGCCAGTCTGCTGCTCTGGTTCTGCTAGATCTAACAGCAGCGTTTGACACCGTGGACCACCAGATTTTGTTGTCTCGTCTGGAGCACTGTGTGGGTTTAAAGGGGTCTGTTTTGAACTGGTTCTCATCCTACCTCAGTGATGGATCTTTCTCAGTCCATTTTGACCACTTCTCTTCCGCCCCATCCCCGTTAACTTGTGGTGTCCCCCAGGGTTCTATCCTTGGCCCATTATTGTTCTGTTTCTATCTGCTCCCACTTGGTCAAATCTTTGAGAAGCATGGAATATCCTATCCCTGCTATGCAGGTGATGTCCAAATTGATGTACCTCTGAGTTCAGATAGCGACTCAATAAACCGGCTCCTCAGTTGTCTTGCTGAGCTCAGAACTTGGATGTCTCTGAATTTTCTGCTTCTGAATGAGGACAAGACCGAGGTCATTATCTTTCCCTCAACACCGCAAAACAGTGTGGCTTCCTCACTGGGTTCTCTATCTCCACACATGCATCCTGTCATCAAAAGTCTTGGAGTTACTCTGGATGGTGCGTTAAAACTGGACAAACAGGTCAACTCTGTAGTGAGGAGCGTCTTTTACCAACTGAGACTGCTTGCCAGGGTGAAGCCATATCTGCCCAGGCGTGACATGGAGAGGGTGGTTCATCTTCTCATCATGTCACGCCTGGACTACTGTAACTCACTCTACCAAGGCCTCTCTAAACAGTCAATACATCATCTTCAAATAGCTCAGAATGCTGCTGCCCGTATGCTAACTGGCAGAGGCAGGCATGAGCACATCACCCCTATTTTGTCTGAGCTTCACTGGCTACCAGTGGGTTTTAGAATCCAGTTTAAAATTCTGTTGCTGGTGTATAAAGCCCTCAATGCTCTGTCCCCTCTGTACATCTCAGAGCTCCTGGTCTGCTACAATCCCCCCAGGGCTCTGAGATATTCTTCTTGGGGTCTCCTGGTGATCCCGAGAGTTAAATGTACCTTGAAGGGTGGGAAAGCATTTTCTGTTGTGGCCCCCCGTCTATGGAACGCCACTGCCACTGTCTGTCAGATCTGCTGAGTCTGTCACCATGTTTAAGTCAGCACTTAAAACCTTTCTCTTTAGCCAGGCATTTGGAGGTTAAGGCAGGTACACACTACAGCAAAATCAGCCCGACTTATGTCTCGATCTTCCCCTTATGATCAAAACCAGCAAAGGTCCGAATGTCGGATGTTTGCAAAAAGCATCGTATTTGATCTTCTCATGGTGTGATGTGAGTTACGAGTGATTTTGTCCGATGCGCTTGGAAGGCCTCGGAAGGAGAGGTTGTAGATAATGAACATGTTTAATATTTGGGACTAGAAATCCTGGTGTGTGTTGTGTTCCCAGAGGACCCTAACACGCACACTGTTCACAGCTGTGCAAAATCAAAAATGCTGCTCTCATTGGGAAATCACGTGGAGGTTCCCGGAACAACAGCCAATCAAAATGCAAGAGTTAACAGCTGACTGATGGAAAAGAAAGTAAACACAAACAAAGAGCACATAGCCATTAGCTTACAGCCCTGCTCTCCAAGCTATCTAAAGTTTGTGTCCATTTTTATTCACCTCCAACTCGTGGTTATACAGCCCACATTCTTATTACTCTCTATGACTTTTTCCACAATGTTTTTTTCTATTTATGCGTGTTTTTTTCCACAATGTAAGAGGCTGAAAAGTGCGCTACGTTTGTTTATGCTTAAGTCTTGTCACTGAAGTCTCGTCAGGAAGTCTCACCGCGAAGTCTTGTCACGAAGTCATGTACACCCCACACTATATGATCAGAAGAGGCAGATCTTGTGTGACTTCTCTTTTGTAATCATCAAGTGTGTGGTCTCTACATCTATGAAGGTCTCAGGAATCCTGTAGTGTGTACCTAGTTTATGTCTCCTCCTGCTATGCTGTATTCCTATTTGTTGCCTATTTATGCTATTTTTATCTATACTTTTATATTTCAAATTTTTATATTTCTATTTTTATCATGTTTGCCGTTTTGTGGTTTCCTCCTCGATATTATTATTATTACTTTTCCTATGTTTCCCCTGTTTTTAACATACAGGGAGTGGACAATGAAACTGAAACACTTGGCTTTAGACCACAATCATTTATTAGTATGGTGTGGGGCCTCCTTTTGCGGCCAATACAGCAGCAATTTGTCTTGGAAATGACATATACAAGTCCTGAATAGTGGTCAGAAGGATTTTAAGCCATTCTTCTTGCAGGATAGTGGCCAGGTCACTACGTGATGCTGGTGGAGGAAAACGTTTCCAGACTCGCTCCTCCAAAACACCCCAAAGTGGCTCAATAATATTTAGATCTGGTGACTGTGCAGGCCATGGGAGATGTTCAACTTCACTTTCATGTTCATCAAACCAATCTTTCACCAGTCTTGCTCTGTGTATTGGTGCATTGTCATCTCGATACACTGCAGGATTCACTGCACCGCCTACAGGATACAATGTTTGAACCTTTGGATGCGCATGGTCCTCCAGAATGGTTCAGTAGTCCTTGGCCCATCTAGCACAAGTCCTGGGCCAAGCGAATGCCATGATATGGCCGCCCAAACCATCACTGATCCACCCCCATACTTTACTCTGGCCATGCAACAATCTGGGTGGTACACTTCTCTGGGGCTTCTCCACACTGTGACTCTCCCGGATGTGGGGAAAACAGTAAAGGTGGACTCATCAGAGAACAAAACATGTTTCACATTGTCCACAGCCCAAGATTTGCGCTCCTTGCACCATTGAAACCGACGTTTGGCATTGGCACGAGTGACCAAAGGTTTGGCTATAGCAGCCCGGCCGTGTATATTTACCCTGTGGAGCTCCCGACAGACAGTTCTGGTGGAAACAGGAGAGCTGAAGTGCACATTTAATTCTGCCGTGATTTGGGCCGCTGTGGTTTTATGTTTTTTGGATACAATCCGGGTTAGCACCCGAACATCTCTTTCAGACAGCTTCCTCTTGCGTCCACAGTTAATCCTGTTGGATGTGGTTCGTCCTTCTTGGTGGCATGCTGACATTACCCTGGATACCGTGGCTCTTGATACATCACAAACTTGATACATCACAAAGACTTGCTGTCTTGGTCACAGATGCGCCGGCAAGACGTGCACCAACAATTTGTCCTCTTTTGAACTCTCATATGTCACCCATAATGTTGTATGCATTGCAATGTTTTGAGCAAAACTGTGCTTTGACTCTGCTAATTGAACCTTCACACTCTGCTCTTACTGGTGCAATGTGCAATTAATTAATATTGGCCACCAGGCTGGTCCAATTTAGCCATGAAACCTCCCACACTAAAATGACAGGTGTTTCAGTTTCAGTGTCCACCCCCTGTATGTTTTTAATTTAAAGTCTTAATTTTATTATTTGTGCTGTCATTGGTCTCTGCTGTTGAGTTTTAGGTGTTTTTGGCACTTTGTGCCATGTTTGTCTATTGTTAAGCACCTTGGGCGATCAGTTGATTGTTGTTAATTTTGCCTTATAATTAAATTTGAACTTGAACTTGAACTTATAACCACCCCATCTCAGATGAAGCTTCACGTGGATGATAAAATGACCAAAACGAACCTTTTTCTTGTTATTGCAGCCTTGAGAACAAGAAAAAAAAAGTTCTCGCTTCTCACCGAGGATGGAACAAGCTTTAAGTTAATGCGCTGCTGTTGCCTTCCTCCTCCTCCTCCTTTCTCTAGGCTGGCTGCATGTGCATTTGCCAGTACCAAAACAACGGCAGAGCGCATGTACGATTCACCCATATTCTATCATGATTTTTCATTTTCGTATCATTTCCCTGACATTGCATCAGTATTACCGTGAACGAAATGATGTGACCCAGCCCTTCATCAACCACAACATGCATTAATGCGCCAGCACAGCTGCCCATGCCTCAGGGCTATGGCAGGGCGTGTTTTTTTTTTTCTCTCTCTCTCTCTCTCCCTCTGTCAAAAGTTGCACTGGTGCTACCTTATTAAAATTTGACTCGCACCTTAAAGAAATTAGGTCTCATATGTGACCTAATAGGTATCAGTCTGGAGCTCTGGATATGCCTCAGTACTTTTATAATTTGTCATAGTAGCGCCGTCAACCCCTAAAGACAGGACGAATTAATTGAAGATGTCTTTATACGTTATGGCTGTCCACTTCTTCAGGTTGTCCTCCCATGATAAAATTAATGATGGATGAGGCAATGTGATGCCATCCGATCTCCCGAGCATTGCCTTTGTGTGTTTTCATTTTAAAGGAGCAGGATTGTGGGTCGGGTTATGTTTTATTTTGCTTTACCGCTATCGTGTGTTAACTAGGAGATTACTGGAAGTTTTGGTTTCTTTCTTCCGGAAAATGTATGACAAAGTGCAGAAGTTGTGGAGTATGGAAAGTGGGCGGGGCGGAATAAGGTGAATAAAATGTCTGGTTTTAAGTTGCTGGTTAAGTTACCAAGTTGTCAGAAACATTATAGTTAGTTATGTGTTAGCTAATGCCTACTAAAATCTGATATGACAGCCAGATGTCCAAAATGAACTCCTTTTTGGATCTTTGCTCTCAGAGTAGAATATAGTTGTATCTCTCAAAATATGAGAAATACAACCTCACAGTTTTCTTCATATATCAGTATTGGTTTATGTTGATTTTGGATATTATCAGTTGGACGATATCAGTAAAGAAGCCAATTTTGAACATATCCCTAGTAAATACAGTTCCTATTTTGATAAATTATGCGGCATCAGATTGGTGCCTGAACTCCAGTACTTACCAATATTGATACCATCATTTTTAGCAATATCTGGGACATTTCTAATACTAGTATCGCCAGTTTTGGTAAGGAAGCGCCATTACAAGTAGCGCTACTACTAGTTAAACTACATTTCTCAGTAGCATGGTCGTAACATTGCTGTTTTCTACATTAAATAGCTTTTTTTTTAGTAGTGAAGCTACTTTCGTGGCCAAGTACTGGGGTAGCGTCCTCAGAAGCTACATTTTCCTACCATTTCTAGACCTTAAACGCACAATTAACTAAGCTAGTCATCACAACTCAGCCAGCAAACATCAACAGTTAACATAGCACTAGCCAAAAACATCCTTTGAAAGCAAAATGAGAATGTTGTGTGTGTGAGCGTGGGCGCACGCGCGTGTGTGTGCGCGTGGGTGCACGCGCGTGTGTGTGTGTGCTTGTGTGTATGTGCGCGTTGTAAATGCATGTGTGTATGACAAGAATGGCAGGAAACGTTAGGAGAAACAGAGCAGTATAACTTTACTTTGTGCAGGGTTTTTTTTTCCTCTACAAAACAAAACTGTGGTCAGTTTAAATAGATAACGGATATTTGTGTAGATGGCAGTTGAACAAAATGGAATTGAAACATTTTGAACTGTTATCTTTTTAAAATAGTGTGACAAGACAGTCTGAGACAGACCTTTACAAAAACTTTGTTCTAATTAACTTTTTTTTTTTTTAAGGATGTTGATCCTGAATCCCAGAGAGCAATAAGTGAACAACTTGACGTGATGGTCTGTGTTACCCAAGCCTAAGGAGTGCAGCCCATTGATGACCCTGGGGACATTACCATTGTGATCGAGAGGTTGGAAGTGCTACAGGACGTGAAGGATGTGGAATATGGTTGCACACTGCTCCTTGGGCCTTTCTACTGCTTAAATATGGAATACCCAAGTAACCTAAAATACACCTTTGAATTCATTTAGAAGGTGCTGATGGGCATGGATGGACAGAAACTGTCATGGAAGGTACGGATCCTCAATAGCGCGTTTGCGCACACTATTGTCCACAGACAACCAGAGATGGACAGATCCAGACACAGAGTGGGAGATCTAAGGACAGATCCAGAGACAAGAATGGACAGATCCCGAGAAACAGAAGGACAGATTCAGTCAGAGAGAGAAAAGGACACACTCAAAGCATTTGGGGCCTGTGTTGGAGCTTTATTCTGGCCTGTTTGAAATAAAGCACGTAAATGTGATCAATGTGAAATGACTTGAGGGTATATTTGTTGAAGTCCTTCAACAGGAATACTACTGAATTCTGTGTAATATATTTAACACAAGTGGCTTTAGTAAAAGGAATAATATTGTGTTTTGTAAATTCAACACAATAATGATTAATGTTTAAATAATTCAAAATAATGGTGTTTCATAAATTTGCTTTGTGGTATTTCATAAATACAATGTAATAGTGTAAAGTAATTCAACATAATGATTATTAAATTGAAAATGATAACGCTTAATTCAAGGTAACAGCACTAAGTAAATTCAATATACTGCAACTCTTTAATGTAGCACATAATAAAGACAGTTTACTGAGATTTTGGCATCAAGTTTTCTTCAAATTCAAATAAAATAGCTTTGTGGGACTGGTTGACATTATCCTGTTATTTAAAGGTGCCATGACATCAAATTTCACTTTTCTGGGGTTTTGGGTGTATAATATGATCTGTTGTGCACTGATGAGGCCATGTGAATGTCCAGAGTGAGGATCAAAGTTCCTGTTTATGGTCTGTCAGCTTTGTCTCTCTGCTCAGAAACAGTTGAATCAGACAGCAGGCTATCATTCTACGTAGTTCTATCATTCTACGTAATTTAATTGCTCCAATAAGAGCACACTATCAAGTAAACAGTGCCCCCCTCTCTCTCTCTCCTAACGGTCTATGCACCGTCCGCTCCCCCCTCCCCTCCCTGTCTGATTCAGCTGCGTGTATGGAGCTAGTAGTAACTTCTGTGCAGTCAGGTCTGGGTTTTCAAACAAATGGATTTAAAAGAAAACTTCTGCAGCAACACTGAGGGAGGTGACCACAACCTTGTCATTACCTGTAAGTTTATTTATTTTCTAAATGCTGTCTTGTCTGATAAATGTAGCACACTGTCTGAAGTGCCCATGTTGCTAGCAGTTAGCCTTTAGCAAAGTCCGACCGCAGCTTGACCTAGATTCTCCAAATAAGGTCATAGCCAAATAAGGTGTAGCCAATCAAAATGAAGTCAGCGTGGTCTCCGGGTAAAGCTCCATATCATCACTGGACCCAACTGTATTACTGAGGAAGTGAGGTCTGGCGTTTCAAAACAATACTCCGCTGTAAAAAATTTCGTTTTTTTTTTTTGGAGTATTTACATATACAGTAATGCCAACAACATAAACTAGTTTTTAACTGCTATGTCATCACTCCTTTAAATGTTCTATTTCTTTGAGTGTCTCCAATGTTAAAAAGGCCAACTTCATACCAGAAATAAACATGTTTACATTGTTCAAAACATAATTTTAGGTTTAACACAAGGGGCAAACTCTGACGAAAAAGTGTGAAGCGCGTAAGTTCTATTGTAGTTCTTTCTCCACTTGCTAGAGGCTGGCTCCAAAACAGAGCAAATCCCCATAGACTCCCATGTTCCATGTCCCATAGACCAACTTCACAGCAAAAATAAACATGTTTAAAGCCTGGTTCAAAATATCATTTGAGGTTTAATAAGTCAAGTTTACTTTCATGTCAACTGTGATGGGGATGAAAATTTTTTTTAACTTATCCGTTTGGATGTTATTTAATCTTGAAATTACACATAATTAGGGGCGTGTCATTATGATTGACTGGATGCCGGCCTGCCGCCAGCTGTAGCAGAGTTGCACAATGGCAGTTTTTAGTCAGCTAATAGCAAGTCTAAGCAAATTTAACCTTTAGCCGGCCGCTTACATGTAGGTGGCTAATCTTCATTAGCTCCTGATAGTTTCAAGTTAGCTCAGTTAGCAGTACATTGGCTGTCAATCATTCGCTCCAAGGCCGCGCTCTGCCCATTTTTGTATTTTCTGAGAGTGACAACACGCGCAACATGGATGGTGACGGTGGGAATGCCTAACTGGCTTCACTTTTAGCTCTTCAGAAACCAATGATGTAACGGAAGGTTTATCCCCTTTTTTAATAGCCTCTGGTGAAACTCCATCCTTCTGTTTCAGCTAGTAGCTAATGTAAACTCATAATGATCATGACGGGCAGTTGTTTGCCTTGATGTAGGACAACGAACCACATACAAACACATACATAAGGTTTGATTTATGGCTAAAACTACGCTAACTAATTTACAGATACTTGTGTTTTCTTGATGTAGGCTTGGGCAGTTCTGACTGTTGATGAAGCGTTTGCTGCAAACACATGTGTATTTGAAGGGGCTGCCATAGTTTGCTGTACCCGAGGACTGAGGTCCGTTTGGTAGCTCTGATCCACAGATTTCTCCTCTCAGGGTTGTCTTCATAGAATGGAATGTGGAAAAAACACAAACCCCGTTTTTGTCCACAGCATTTTGTGCACCTGTCTCCACAAAACTGTCTGGCATTTTCCAATTGCAAGTAACTGTGTGTTTCTCTGGCTTGGTCTAAGCTTGCAGGTGGTGGGCAAGAGTGCCGTTTTGCCCTCCAAGCAGACCATGACATCACATGAAAACCCTCTATTGGACAAAAAAAAAAATTTTTTTTAAGTATCAACGTTTCACAAATGCTCAGTTTGTGCCAAACATAGTTAATGGCAAAAACTTTAAATTTTAGGGTAGGCCTAAGTTAGGGTTGTAAAAAGGTTGTAAAAAGTTTGGGTTGGAATCTAATGCTACGAACGCACTGCAGTTAAATGTGACCTGAATCAAGAGTTTTTCGCTCACGTGACCCACAACCGATTTGTTTCTGCAAGTATGAACGGGACAAGTCACAATGAATCTGACATTTTCTAAACCGATTTCTGCTCTGTCAATGCAAGCTGGATCAATACCCAAAGCTCAGATCGCACCAAACAGGAATGTGAACACGGACTACATCTGGGTTTTCAAAGTAAACAATGTGAGGGATGTGTGGTCTGGAATGAAGATGATCACCGGCTTTATGTTAAAGGGGGATCAGACTGATGGAGGTCTGGACAGAGCTAACGAACCGAACATGTTCTTCAATAGGTTCAGTTCCCCCCCTGCCGCCAACCCAACACACCACACACCCTCCATGAGCCCACAGCTTTCTTGTCCCACCTCCACTTTGTCACCCTGCAGCTCAGTCATGGACCTGAGCACAGCCATATCTCCCTCCACATCAGGACATCCTGAGACCTCTTCTGCCTCCACCTCCAGCTTAACTGTCTCCTGCAACCAGGTCAAGAAACAACTGAAGAAACTGAACCGGAACAAGTCTGCAGGTCCAGATGGTGTCAGTCCCAGCATTCTCAAGACCTACTCAGAACAACTATGTCTGATTCTCCCGCACCTTTTTAACAGCAGCCTGAGACAGAACAGAGTTCCAGTGCTGTGGAAAACATCCTGTCCTGTTCCAGTGTCTAAAAAACCTCAACCAGCTGAACCAAATGACTACAGACCAGTTGCCCTGACATCTCACAACATGAAAGTCCTGGAGAGACTCTTACTGGCTCTCCTCAGCAAGCAAGTCAACACCTTTCAGGACCCATTACAGTTTGCATATCATAATGGGCTTGGGGTTGAAGACACCATCATCATGCTTCAGAGAGCCTAATTTCATGTGGACCAGTCAGACAGCACTTTGAGGGTCATGTTCTTTGATTTCTCAAGTGCCTTCAATACTATTCAACTTGCTTTGCTATGTGAGAAGCTCCATAACTTCCAGGTGGATCCCTCCACAACCACCTGGATTTACGACTACCTAACAAACAGACCAGTTTGTGAGACTGAAAGGTTGTGTGTCTGAGATGGTGGTCAGCAGCTCTGGAGCACCACAAGGAACTGCACTCTCACCATTCCTCTTCACACTGTACACCTCAGACTTCCAGTACAGCTTTAAGGCCCAGTCCCAATTCTCTTTTTTACCCCTACCCCTTACCCCTTCCACTTGGCCCTTGCACTTAAAACGAAGCTACGAGGGGTAGGGGTGAAAGTCAACCCCTACAAATTGGGACACCCCTTCAACAATCACATTCATCGTCAGTGACCCCGCCGGCTTGTGTGTAAGCAGATGTGCGCTGAGTAGTCGGCGCAAATCTGGAAAAATCAAGCTATCTACAGCTGTGGATTAACGTTAACAACAACTTCCATTTGTGCATGACATCCCTGCTTGTGTTATATCCCACGAAGGACCTCTATGTAAATGAAGACCAGCAGTGATGTTGACGAATTTTTTATTGATCATCTATCACTGTAAATTATCAGGGCTGCAGAGCACCGCTGGTTTTCAGCCTGGTAGCATTTATATAACTGAAGCGTCAATGTAGTCCTCACAATTTTTTTTTTCATGTGCATTTTGCAAAGAAAATGACCGTTTAACATTTAAACAGCATTAAACTAGACTATACAATGGTTTTCACACTTTTAAACTTTATTTATGGAGAAATATTTATATTTGTGGATGTTTTTGGACCCAGTAGTAGCCATCTTGCCAGTGATTTTTCATACTCCTTCGTTTGAAGTGTGCTCCTGAAAAATCTTCGTTTGAAGTGGTATATAGCCCTACCCCTTAGCCCTTTCCTGCCGTCCTAGGTATTGGGACACCCCTACCCCTACACATGAACACGCAAAACGGAGGGGGAGGGGAAGGGCTAAGGGGTAGGGCTAAGGGGTGAAATGGGATTTACCCTAAGTCCTGTCATCTACAGAAATACTCTGATGACTCTGCAGTTGTGGGGTGTATCAGTGATGGACAAGAAGGCGAGTACAGGGAACTGGTCCATCAGTTTGTGAAATGGTGCGGTAACAATCACCTCATCTTAAATACCAGCAAGACTAAAGAGATGATTGTTGACTTCAGGAGGAACAAGAACAAGCAGCATAGTCCTGTCTACATCCTGGGAGAGGAGGTGGAGGTGGTGGGGAATTACAAATACCTTGGAGTTCAGCTGGACAACAGACTAGACTGGAAATGCAACACTGACTACATCTACAAGAAAGGTCAATGCAGACTCTACTTCTTAAGAAAGCTTAGGTCATTTAACATCTGCGGCAAGAGGTTGCAGATCTTCTATAAGTCTGGAGTGGAAAGTGCAATCAGTCTCGCAGTCATACAGTTTAAGACGAAAACAGCATCATATGTTCGAGCCACAGTTTCCCTGAATTATTTCTCTCACCCATGACCTGGAATCAGTTAAGTTAAAGAGCATCTTTGAGGTTGAATTTTCCACAATCTGTTTTTAAAATGTCTGAGGGGTGCAGTTACATGAATAAAAGGTTTTTTAAATGCTTTAATGTATGATTAGACCTAATTTAGCTCACCAGCGATCCATTGCTTCAAAAACGTGACTCTTTGAACCACGTGACGCGTGACGTCGATTATGGTAAAGGATTGCTTCACCACTGCGGGAGACGTTTCACTGCTGTGTGATCCAGGAAGAGGACAGAAAACCAAGAATGGTGGGTGAGATCTTCTTTATGCAGCAATCTCCCAAGTCCCAAATACTCCTCTGACCACCTTGGCTTATTTAATCCATTGCTCCGCTGGTATGAGGTTAACATGCCCAGTAATAAAGCCCCAGGCCCTGATGGTTTCCCAGCAGAATTCTACAAAGAATTCTGGAATACACTGGCACTTACGTTCCATAGAATGATATCAGAAATTAAGGATAATAATAGATTATCACCAAATATGAATTCTGCTAACATTAGCCTATTACTGAAACCAGGCAAAGACCCCACACTGCTATCTACAGTAGCTATTGCCCCATATCACTAATAAACGTTGATCTCAAAATAATCTGCAAAGCTCTTTCTACACGGCTGGAAAAATAACATCTTCTATTATACATCCTGACCAAACGGGTTTATCAAAGGTAGACAATTTTCCATTAACACATATACACTAATAAATATTATAGACTACGCTACTGTTAAGAATTTAGAAACAGTAATTATATCTTTAGATGCAGAAACAGCATTTGACAGAGTAAATTGGAAATTTTTATTAGCAAAATTGTATAAGTTCGGATTTGGACCATAATTTATGGACTGGATAAAAAATACTATATAGCTCCCCCAATCCTGCGTGAGAACAAATGATCAAACTTCTCCAAGCTTTATCCTGAAAAGAGGCACCAGGCAGGGCTGTCCGGTTTCACTTTCACTGATTGCAATATTTCTTGAGCCTCTGGCAGCAGCTATCAGGCAAAATAAACATATTCAAGGCATTCAGGGGAAAAGTTTAGAACATAATATAAGTCTTTATGCTGATGATGTATTACTTTTTTTTTTTTTACAGAACTCACAAGTCTCTCTATCACAGACTGTTACACTCATTGATTAATTCTCAGGGATCTCAGACTACTCCATCATTTGGTCCAAATCCAAATCCACTCAGAATATACCTACTACCACATTACAGCCAGGAAATATAAGATATCTAGGGATCAACTTTTCCCCCAGGCTTTTAGAGCTAACAAAATTAAACTCTGTTCAGCTTCTAAAAACTACAGACAACATAACATGGTGGAACTCCCTACCCATATCTCTTATGGGGAGAGTTGCCACTATAAAAATGATGGTTTTACCCCAAATCAATCATTATTTTTCCATGATACCTGATAAACCCTCTCCTACATGGTTTAAGTCCCTCGAGTCATATATCTCTAAATTTCTCTGGAGAAACAAACCAGCAAGTATTAGCTTAAAAACTCTACAGAAAACTAGAAACACGTGAGGACTAGATCTCCCCAACTTCCATCATTATTTTTTATCTAATAGATTACAGTACAAAATGGCACAAATGTCATCCATTAGATGAACCATGGTCAGATTTAGAGCAAACATTTTGTGAGAATCTAGAAATCCCTAATTTGCCATTTATTAGCCAAAATATTAAACATCATAAGTGTTTTCAAAGTATTAATATTCATTTAACTCTGACAGCCTCGTGGGAATTCCTTAAAATAACTAAATCTTCACCCTTCCCTTGTAAAAATACACCCATCTGGAACAATCCGGACATCCTTCTAAACAAAAAAATGCTGAACTTCTCTCAATGGAGCAACCAAGGAATAAAATATTTGGAAGATATAATTATGAATAAAACACTAATATTATTTGACAGACTCACTGCGCAATATGGAATTAGCCCTAATAAATTTTTTGAATATCAACAACTCAAGTCTATCATAAGTAAAAATATTACATTAAGCCAATTAGATTTGCAACTTCCCACCAGTGTAGCAGAATTTCTAAATTTCAGCACCAGCAAACTACAAACAAAAATACATAGATTAATATCTAAAATAGATGAGACTATCTCCTTGCCAACATCAAAATGGGATTCCGACCTATCCATGATCCCTAATCAAAATTTCTGACCTCAAATATGCTTAAATACCTTTACACTGATTAAACATCCAAACTTACAACTTTTACAATATAAAATTCTTTACAGGACACATTTTACAGGAAAAAAAATGTTCCAGATGGGTCTAGCGTCATCAAACATCTGCATGAAGTGCACGGATAATAAACCAGATGACTATATGCATGCATTGTGGTTTTGTGCAGCAATGCATAGATTCTGCCTTGAGGTGTGTAAAGACCTATCAACATGGTTTAAGTTCAGAATTCCAGCCTGCCCCGTTCTTTGCATACCTGGCCACCTGGGTGATATTAATATAGAAAGTAAAACAGCACACATGGTCTCCACTATCCTATGTATTGCAAAGAAAACTATCCTCCTGAATTGGAAACAAAAAAACAACGTGAGCATCAATCAGTTCAGAAATCGCCTCTCGGACCACATCAGTAATGAAATGATGTCTGCCTCCTCAGAACCTCAGCTGGGGGAATTTCACTCTCTTTGGTCCCCTGTAATTAGCTCCATCACTTAGTGGAGGGGCTGGGTTGTGACCTTTCCCCCTTGGGGGCTGGGGGTTGGCTGAGGGGGGGTGTTGGGGGCCGTGGTGTTCTGGTCGTCTCTTTTGGGGGCGGGCCCTGGACAGAGTGCCGTGGGTAGCTGTATGTCTAGCCTGGATGTGGCTTGTGGGCAGCTTGAGACTGGGCTGCCTGGTCGGGATGGGGGTGGGATTTCTTGGTTGTGTGGGGGCAGTGGCGTGGCCTGGGCTGGGCAATCGGACCCTTCTGGGGGGTGGGCCCCTGTTGACCTTGGGTTGTTCCCCCCTCTTTGGGGGGTGGATTTGGGTTGCCCCGGGCTTTGCCTCTCCAAGGGTGGGTGGATGGCTTGGGGCCCGGTGGGGGTCCTTCGGACTGAGGCCCAGCCCGGGGTGTGTGTGCGTGAGTGTGTGAGTGCATATGTATGACAGAGTGGGTGGGTGTGTGCGTACATATGACGCAGTGTGTGGGATGTGGGAGAATGTGTGTGTATGGGCGTGTGTAGGTGTGTGTGGACGTGGGGGTATGCAAATGTGTCTGTTTAGGTGTGATTGTGCATGGGGAGGGTGTGTGTGTGTATGGGTAGAGGGCTGGGGGTTGTTGAGGAGAGGGTGGAGGATGGTGTAGGCAGGTAATGGGGTCAGGGTATCTAAAGGGTGGGAGTGTGGATGGTTGTCTGTGTATGGCTGGGGGCATGTGTGAAGGGGTGGCGTTGCCTCTGTGGGCGGCCTGGTTGGGCTTAAGGTCAGCGGGTCTTGGATTTGGGCTCAATTGCTGCACTGGCTGCGTCCCCCTGGGGGTGGTGGGTGGGCTGCTCTGGGGGGTGGTGGCTGTTCCCTGGCACTGGCTGCCGGGCACCCTGGCTGTGGTGATGCCCGTCCCTGACCCCCACTGCCCTGCACGGTCCTGGGGAACAAAGGTGCCTTCTTCTATGTGGGGGGGTCTGGATGGTGGGAGGGTATGGTATGGTCCCTGGTCCCGAGGTGCCCAGCTGGGGCTTCAGGCCAATCTTACCCACACTGAGCGGCTGCTTAGGGGGGCCTGGCCATCCGGGGTGTTGTGTTGGGCCCCTGCCCTTGGGGAGGGGGGGTTGGCGGTCCCCGGTCTCCTGGGGCCCTGATCCCTGGGTACTGCCTGCCTCTGGGGGACCGGTGCCTGGCAGGGCCGATGACTGCTGCCCCTGGTCCCCGGGTGCCTGTGCCTCACGACCACTTGGCGCCCTGGCTGGGGCCTCCCTTTGACACTATCTGGGTGAATGTGAGGTGGTCTCTGCGGTGGGCTGGCTGGGGTCTGTGCTCCTGGGTGGCTGCTGGTCTCTTTTGTCCTGGTGCCCCCCTGGCCTGCCTCTGAATTTCGTGGGGGCTTGGTCACATTCACATAATCACTCCTCATTTTCCATCTAACATCTTGTTCCCACACTTACTTACCTGCATGATGATAATATCACTGTAATGTCATGTGGCGACATCACCACGAACTACAGCTGTTCCTTCCTCTGTGCTATTAGTGTCTGGTTTTGTGATTATTATTGTCTTTTCCAGCTTGTCTGTCTATCAGAGGTCTTAATGATTGTCAGCTTTGTTTCTGTTGAAGATGTTGCAGGTGGCATTTTGTTTTCTTACAGGTGCAGCAGCTCTCTCTTTTTCTATCAGCTCTCTTATCTCTCTTTCTTTCTCACTCTCTTTTCTCTGTCCCCTTTTCTTTTCCCTCTTGACTGGTCCAGCAATAATACAGTATGTAAATTCAATAATGTAATAATTACAAAGAAAAAATAAATAAGTAAATAAATAAAGCATAATATTTGTACATCAAGAGGAGCCTTATACCCATAAGGCTGCCACCTGCAACATCTTCAACAGAAACAAAGCTGACAATTATTAAGACCTCTGATAGACAGACAAGCTGGAACGGACAATAATGATCACAAAACCAGACACTAATAGCACAGAGGAAGGAACAGCTGTAGTTCGTGGTGATGTCACCACATGACATTACAGTGATATTATCATCATGCAGGTTAGTAAGTGAGGAGCCTTATACCCATAAGGCTCCTCCTGGCAAAGCAAATCTGCCTGGCACAACACAGAAGTCAGATCCCCATTCTGCTGCTATGATGCTGGACAGGACATGTAAAAAAAAAAGAAAAAGAAAATAAAAATAAAAAGACCCCAGTAGTTGTGGACAAAGTCCAAGCGATGCTCTTCTAAACAACTCACCATTGTGTTTACCCTTACCAAAAAGAAGTATTCCTTAAGTACACGCCATTAAGTATACTCAAGTATACTAAAGTATATCCCCCAAGTGTACTTTTATTTACCAAGTACACTGTTATCAGTGTACCATCAGCATACTAACAAGTGTACTTCTTGGGACTAAATTGGCCAAATTTAAGTATTTAAAAGTATACTTTTAGGTATACTAAAAGTAATCTTCTGGTATGAGTGTGAGTGTACTCATTTGAAACTTCAAGCTTACTTTTAGAAAGTACACTTTAAAGTATACTGAAAGTATACTTCTATGTATACTGTTAGTTTACTCGTACTAAAACTTTAAAGGTATAGTCCGACGTTCCCCCCTGAAAATAAACGTTAGACTTGTGCAAGTGGAAATCCGTCTCAAACTGCGCCTTTGGGCCTCTACTCCCGTGCCGTGGCGCGTTTGAATGCAACTCTCTCTCCTCCTGCCTGTAATTTGCTCTTTAGCTTTGTTTTCTTGTGTTCGGGACGTTTCTGGGTGGAGATTTCTATTTATATCGGCAGCCAATGACAGAGCTAAGAGCATGACGCTGTGTGGAAATAAGCTCATGATTGCCTGTCACTCGAACTCTCGAAGGAAAAAGAAAGAAAGAAAGGAAACACCATGGATGCGCCAAAGAAAAGGTAAGAGCTTTGGAAAACCAGGCTTAATCATAGTTTGGCTTGTACCCACTTCTGAGCTCTAAAGGAGAAGCTTGAAGTTGAATAGGCTAGCTAGAACGAGGCGGCCGTTAGCCTGAGAGGGAGGAACGCTAAGTTTGAATACTGTTGTTTGCAAACAGAAACGCTGGAGGGGCTTCGGACTCTACCTTTAAGCTTACTTTTACTTTTGCAAAGTACACTTTTAAGTATACTAAAAGTATTCTTCTATGTATACTATTAGTTTTCTGGCAGTAAACCTCTCAGTGCCCTTTTAATTTAAAATAGACCACTGTTGCCAACTCTCCAGCGAAGGAAGTAGCTATTGGTTGACTCAAAATTCACCAGCAGTCACAAAATGACGTCACCTAATCAAACAGTCAACGGTGCAGCATGGGCAGTACCATTTAATGGCTTACTATATTGGTCATTTGCAAGGGTACTGAAGTGGTGACATACACATTTGAGTCATGGTGCAAAGAAGACCCAGTTGTGCCACAAGGCATCATGGGAAATAATGTGAAGCGTGGTCATCTCACAGCAGCTCAGAAGGGCTGCTGTCTGCAAAGAGACAGCAGGGGCAGTGAGTGAGTGCCGGGAAACAGGGAGGCAGGGGCTGATGGCGAGAAGCAAGAACTTTGTTTTGCTCAAGTCATTTCATACTTCACAAGAAACTCTGCAACTGGGCACACACGGAGGGAGGGGGGGCAACAACTGTGTTCACCCAGTTATTATACATGTACAACAAACTTCGTCCATGGCAGGACGGAGTTGAGCATGTGGTGGTGTCCTTGTATTTAAATGCCATGTTTGTACTTTACATTTTTGTACTTTCTCACCACCTCTATCAGCTGTTTATCAAAACTATCCATTCAATGTCGCATCTGCAGAGATGTGGAGATGACAGCTCTCTGCTTCAAGCGGCTGTGCTAAACCCTTCCCGCCTCAAATGTCCGTCCAAACACAAAATACTTCTTGGAGCTCCCCGAGAAGAAATTTCTGCTCAGTCGAGGGGTCAAGAACAAGCCGCAAGCCGTCCTCAAACAGGTCCACGAGAACAAAATGACGTCATTTTGTTCTGGTGGCCTCGAAAACAAGAAGAAAGTTCTCGCGGAGCATATAGCAGGCTTAAGTTGGCAACAATGAAGTAGACTTTAAGTGTACAGAAAGTAACCTTTTAGATTTGCTATGAGCTTACTGAAAATACGCTTATAGTCCACTTTTTAGTGTTTAAAAATACATTTAAAAAATATACTCAAAATTGCCTTATTATACTTCTACTACACCTTGAGTAAAATAAAAATGACAAAATTTATGTCAAAAATAGATTTAGGTGTTTTATTTGACTCCACCTAATGGTCCAGAAACATTTAAACTCTTAGTATCAAAGAAACCATTATGTTTGAAAATGAACTATGAATATACTACTATAAAAGTATATTGTTCAAAAGTTTCAATAAAGGTATAGGCTAAATATGTTAATCTTCTAGTATATTTATTAGTAAATGCTAAGTAAATTTTGTTAAGTATATTTTTGTTAAGTACATAAATAGTAAAAGTACAGTGTACTGTCTTATTTAAAGTTTAAAATTAGCATACTTAAAGCATACTTGCATATACTACTTTTTGGTAAGGGAAATGCCAAGTAAACTTTGTCAAGTATATTTCTGATAAGTACATAAATAGTAAACTAAAAGTATACTGTCTTTTTTACTTAAAGTATACTTGCATATACTACTCTTTGGTAAGGGTACGTCTGATCTTGTGGTCATGCTTTTCTATACATGAGAAAAACTCAGGACCATTAAT
>JALJCO010008509.1:0-45217 GCA_023101725.1 Atherinomorus stipes | reverse complement strand
GAAATAGGGGATTATCACGCTTCCGTGTTCCGAACTTCCGGTTTTAAACAGTTAGACGGCCCACTTCCGGTCCAGTTCAATTTCCCTGCTTTACTTCGTAGATAACGTGAATACACGCCAACCCTACTGAAATTTTCACGGATTCCAGACTGAAGTGATACTAAGGAGGAAGTGGATCAAAGCGATTCTCCAGAGTGAAGGGCCGAACTTTATAATAAAACAACGTAGCATGTTTGTTTGCAGCCGGTGGGGCACAACACCGGCATGCTAGTATTAGCCAGCTAGCGTTTACCGACGTGCTTAACTTTGTGCGTCTTCAAACACACATACATCTGAAAATCGGGTCTGTACCCCCCCATTTCCAGTGGAACAACTGGGGACTGCCAAGAAAGGAGACGCTTTCAGATGCTTGTGTGTTTTCAGCCGCACAAAGTTAGGCACGTCATCAAGCTGGCTAATGCTAACCTGCTAACAGTAGTCCGTCAGCTACTACTCTGTTAAACTTTGTAAATCGGATAAACGCCAATGCCAAGTTTTTATTCCAGACTGAGTGATGCTAAGGAAGAAGTGGATCAAAACGACCGATTCGCCGCGGTGGAGGACCGAACTTTATACTAAAACGACACACGTTTGTTTGTGGCCGGCAGTCTGCACAGTCGTGTTAGCAGGTTAGCATTAGCCAGCTCAATAACGTGCCTAACTTTGTGCGGCTGAAAACACACAAGCATCTGAAAGCGTCTCCTTTCTTGGCAGTCCCCAGTTGTTCCACTGGAAACGGGGGTTCCCAGTCCCGATTTTCCAGATGTTTGTGTGTTTCAAGACGCACAATGTTAAGCACGTCAGTAAACGCTTTAGCTGGCTAATGCTAGCATGCTGTGAAAGTGCCGGTGTTGTGCCCCACCGGCGACAAACAAACGTGTGTTTTGTTATAAAGTTGGGCCCTTCACCGCATCAAATAAATCGCTGTGATCCAGCTTTTGATCCAGTATCAATTCAGTCTGGAATGAAAACTTAAGTATGTTTGGAGTTTATCCGATTTAAACAGTATAACAGAGCAGAAACGGCTGTCGTTAACATGGCCCGGAAGAGGAAGTGTCCAAAACCCGGGAACTTCCAGTAAGCGTGATAATCCCCTATTGTTTGAAATAAGTCGTCTAATCGTTCCAAGACATGAACCGACTTCATTAACATGCAGCTCAATTAAAAAGCAGGTTTGGAGCCGGAGTGTCGCACTTCATGATGTCATGGTTGGTTTCCAGTTTTCTACATCTCACCACAGCTCTCAACATTTACATTATTATAGGCTTTTTGAAACAAAGTTTTGTTTACTAAATTCTGACTATAAAAGTTTTCAGGAAAAACTATCTGAGTAAACTAAGTAAGGATAGACCGATACATCGGCCGGCCGATATTTTAGGCTGATATTTGCTTTTTTATCTTTTTTTAAAACTGATATTGGCATTGGCCGTTACGTCCAGGTGTGTCGCCAATACCCTTACTCAGCATATTTTACAGACTTTTTTTTCCCCACAATTCTAATTTTTCTATTTAATATTTGTTCACAGGTGCACTGTTTCTTTTTCATAGAGTTGTGTGAAAAAGTTTTGCCTCCTTCCTGATTTCTTATTTTTTTGCATGTTTGTCACACTTAAATGTTTCAGATCATCAAACAAATTTAAATATTAGACAAAGATAACACAAGTAAACACAAAATGCAGTTTTTAAATGACAGTTTTTATTATTAAGGGGGGGAAAAAAATCCAAATCTCCATGTCCCTGTGTGAAAAAGTAATTGCCCCCTAAACCTAATAACTGGTTGTTCCACCCTTAGCAGCAACAACTGCATCAAGCGTTTGTGATAACTGGCAGTGAGTCTTCTGCAGCGCTGTGGAGGATTTTTCTTCCACTCATCTTTGCAGAATTGTTGTAATTCAGCCACATTGGAGGCTTTTCCAGCATGAACCGCCTTTTTAAGGTCATGCCACAGCATCTCAATGGGATTCAGGTGGGGACTTTGACTAGGCCACTCCAAAGTCTTCATTTTGTTGCTCTTAAGCCATTCAGAGGTGGACTTGCTGGTGTGTTCTGGATCATTGTTCTGCTGCAGAACCCAAGTGCGCTTCAGCTTGAGGTCGCTCTGTAGTGTTGTGACATGTAGTAGACTACTGTTTAAGCTATTAAAATATACTAAATGATGTAGTTTGGAGTAATATTATGGATGCTCCCCACTCATGACACTTGGATTACATTGAACGAGCAGTACAGAATTTTGATTATTTTCATGAAGTATTTTAGTTGTTTTTTGACTGAAGTGAATTTATGTCGTTAAAGGTACAGTATGTAAGAAATACTGACATCTAGTGGTAAAGATGGGTATTTGAAGAGAAAAAGATGTTTTCTTTCGAAAGGATTCATATTCCAAGCACTGTTGTGAATGTATGGTGGCCGTTAGTGGCCAAAATTCTCCGGACAAAAATATGTTTTCATCCTTGAGTGGATCTAAGTAGCATTTTTTTATGTCTTTTAAGGCATTACTTATCCCAGACAGTGCTTTAACTCCCATTAAACAAAGCTGGTACAGCAGTTTTACAGTTCAGAGGGTTGTTATTTCACATACATTGTTTTGTCCATTCAGGGACACCATAGTAAAAATGGTGGAAAAATATGGCAGCCTCCATATGTGCACCACCCAGCAAGTTGATATAAATGACTCATTCTAAGAAACTGGACATATAACAGCATTTCTAGTGCAGCGATTACACATCAATAGAAACACAGTTTTGAATTATATATCACATTTTTCTGCCATTTAGATTTTTTACATGCTGTACCTTTAAAGTAACATTTGTGGAAGAGTTTATACATGATGCTGCTTTACATTCTCCACCTTCATATCAGAGAGGTTTTTGCACCCATCACTCTTCTGAGTTTATCTACCAGTTTTGGTTTGATTTAACTCTAAATTTACCTCAAAGCTGTAGCTTTGCTTCAGAGAAAGCTTTTAAAAGAAAATAAACAACGACAAAAATATACATAAAATGCAGCTACAAGCAGAAAGTTGAATATTTTTCACTGAAATGTGCAGTACAAAACTTAAAGACTTGACTAAATGTGTTTCATTACTGTATTTTATCAGGTTTTCCTTAAGTTGAACCTCAGGGAAATATATTCTGAGCAAACACATTTTTTTTTACTTTAATTAAATCATAGAGCCAACTAATAATTGACAGTATAAACCTAAAGAATAAAATTAATTTCCACTGACACAAACGGCACCCGTCTGTTCTTGGAGGATTCTAGTTCAGGTCAAAATCTCCTTTTAGTTCTTAAATTCAGTGTCAAGCCGATTTAAGAAGATAAAATAGAACCACTTTCCCCTCATACAGCATCTCCTGCAACATTATCGTGTTTGCTGACGTCTTTCAAGTCGCATCTTAATGTTGAAAACTGAGCCGACTTCATGAAGGAGTGCATGGACATGAGAGGATGCTGAGGTGTGGCGGTGACGCCATCTTTGATGTTAAAGTGGTATTTAGAGGTTAATGAGGCTGTTAAGAAGAAGCAAATATCTGCAAGTTCACACAAACAGCCAAACATCCACTAACAGGAAACCTCTGCAGCTCCTCTGCTGCATAACACGAGGAGTTCTGTTGTTTAAAACCCACAGGGGGGTGTGTGTGTGGGTGGGGGTGTGTTCCTGATTTCTTACTTTTTTGCATGTTTGTCACACTTAAATGTTTCAGATCAAACAAATTTAAATGTGAGACAAAGATAACACAAGTTAACAGAAAATGCAGTTTTTAAATGAAGGTTTTTATTAAATGGCCCTGTGTGATAAAGTGATCTTCCCCTAAACCTAATAACTGGTTGTTCCACCTTTAGCAGCAACAACTGCAATCAAGCGTTTGTGATAACTGGCAGTGAGTCTTCTGCAGCGCTGTGGAGGAATTTGGTTCCACTCATCTTTGCAGAATTGTTGTAATTCAGCCACATTGGAGGCTTTTCCAGCATGAACCGCCTTTTTAAGGTCATGCCACAGCATCTCAATGGGATTCAGGTGGGGGCTTTGACTAGGCCACTCCAAAGTCTTCATGTTGTTGTTCTTAAGCCATTCAGAGGTGGACTTGCTGGTGTGTTCTGGATCATTGTTCTGCTGCAGAACCCAAGTGCGCTTCAGCTTGAGGTCACCAACAGATGGCCGGACATTCTCCTTCAGGATTTTTTGGTAGAAGCAGAATTCATGGTTCCATTTACCACAGCAAGTCTTCCAGGTCCTGAAGCAGCAAAACAGCCCCAGACCATCACACTAAAACCACCATATTTTATTGTTGCTATGATGTTCCTTTTCTGAAATGCCGTGTTACTTTTACGCCAGATGTAATGGGACCTACACCTTCCAAAAAGTTCCACTTTTGTCTCGTCAGTCCACAGAGTATTTTCCCAAAAGTCTTGGGGATCATCAAGATGCTTTCTGGCTAAACTGAGACGAGCCTTTATGTTCTTTGCTCAGCAGTGGTTTTGGTCTTGGAACTCTGCCATGCAGCCATTTTTGCCCCCCAGTCTCTTTCTGATGGTGGAGTCATGAACACTGACCTTCATTGAGGCAGGTGAGGCCTGCAGTTCTTTGAATGTTGTTCTGGGGTCTTTTGTGACCTCTTGGATGAGTCGTCGCTGTGCTCTTGGGGTAATTTTGGTCGGCCGGCCACTCCTGGGAAGGTTCACCACTGTTCCATGTTTTCACCATTTGTGGATAATGGTTCTTACTGTGGTTCTCTGGAGTCCCAAAGCTTTAGAAATGGCTTTGGAACCTTTTCCAGACTGATAGATCTCAATTAATTTGTTTCTCATTTTTTTCCTGAATTTTTTTTTGGATCACAACATGATGTCTAGCTTTTGAGGATCTTTTTGGTCTACTTAACTTTGTCAGGCAGGTCCTATTTAAGTGATTTCTTGATTGAGAACAGATGTGGCAGTAATCAGGTCTGGGTGTGGCTAGGGAAATTGAACTCAGCGTTCCAAAGATGTGATAAACCACAGTTAATTTATGTTTTAACAGAGGGTGCAATCACTTTTTCACACAGGACCGTGGAGGTTTCAATTTTTTTCCCCCGTCACTAATAAAAATCTTCATTCAAAAATAGAATTTTCTGTTAACTTGTGTTATCTTTGACTCACATTAAAATTTGTTTGATGATCTTAAACATTTAAGTGTGACAAACAGGAAAAAAAAGTAAGAAATCAGGAAGGGGGAAATACTTTTTCACACAGCTGTAAGTACCAAAAACCCTAAAGAACCTGCAGTGAAAATCAAATATTGCTTCAAATTTTTTGTTTTTTTTAAAATAAAGTTTAGCAGGAATCAATCAGCTTGACTGAGCTACAAAAGCGGGTTATTTTTTTAAATGTCTGCATTAAGAAAGAGTCCATCTGCAGGGGCTGAGCGCAACAGACAGATACCTCAATGCTGGAATAAATGCACTTATACTTCCAGCCAAGTAAAATCAGTGGCAGCGCGTTCCAGTGCAGATCTCTCTGCTGCGTGGACAGTCAATCCCTTCAGCTTCACTGTAATCAGTCACACCAACTTTAACTTAGCCAGCATGTGCTGCTGGAATATCTGAAGAAATCAGATGGAAATTTACTTGTGGATAAGAAAAGGGGAAAACCAGGACTCACTTCACTGTTCACTTCCTTTATATTAAGGAAAAAAGTTTGACTTCTTTTTATAGTGAAGTTACTGTATTATATTTTGTGGAGACAAATGAAGTAAATTAATTTAATAATTTTTCTTCAATTTAAAGGTAGAGTCTGCAGTTTACCCTGTTTCTGTTTGTAAACACTATTCAAACTGAGTGCCCCTCCCCTCGAGCTAATGGCCGCGTCGCTCTTCCACCTCTTTAGTCCAAGCATCTCCTTCAAAGCTCGAAAGCGGGTGAAAGCCAAACCAATATCAACTCTGGTTTTCGAGTGTGCACTGTCTAAAGCTCTTTTCACCGCAGAATACTAGGAATGTGCATATTGATACCCTGCAGTCAATACTTCGATACCAGACAGACAAAATATCGGAACTGATATTTTTTTGAGTATCGCGATACCAGTGTACTGATACAAAGCATGCAACTTGTTTCCACTTCTGAGAATTTAAGGCAATGAAATGATGAAAGCAGCCAGATTCTAGCTTCTGTATCACATGATGGTGGTAGCCTATCAGATTCTAGCTTCTGTGTCACATGATGATGGTAGCCTATCAGATTCTAGCTTCTGTGTCACATGATGGTGGTAGCCTATCAGATTCTAGCTTCTGTGTCACATGATGATGGTAGCCTATCATATTCTAGCTTCTGTGTCACATGATGGTGGTAGCCTATCAGATTCTAGCTTCTGTGTCACATGATGATGGTAGCCTATCAGATTCTAGCTTCTGTGTCACATGATGGTGGTAGCCTATCAGATTCTAGCTTCTGTATCACATGATGGTGGTAGCCTATCAGATTCTAGCTTCTGTGTCACATGATGATGGTAGCCTATCAGATTCTAGCTTCTGTGTCACATGATGATGGTAGCCTATCAGATTCTAGCTTCTGTGTCACATGATGATGGTAGCCTATCAGATTCTAGCTTCTGTGTCACATGATGGTGGTAGCCTAACAGATTCTAGCTTCTGTATCACATGATGATGGTAGCCTATCAGATTCTAGCTTCTGTGTCACATGATGATGGTAGCCAATTAGATTCTAGCTTCTGTGTCACATGATGATGGTAGCCTATCAGATTCTAGCTTCTGTGTCACATGATGGCGGTAGCCTATCAGATTCTAGCTTCTGTGTCACATGATGATGGTAGCCTATCATATTCTAGCTTCTGTGTCACATGATGGTGGTAGCCTATCAGATTCTAGCTTCTGTGTCACATGATGATGGTAGCCTATCAGATTCTAGCTTGTGTGTCACATGATGGTGGTAGCCTATCAGATTCTAGCTTCTGTATCACTTGATGATGGTAGCCTATCAGATTCTAGCTTCTGTGTCACATGATGGTGGTAGCCTATCAGATTCTAGCTTCTGTGTCACATGATGGTGGTAGCCTATCAGATTCTAGCTTCTGTGTCACATGATGGTGGTAGCCTATCAGATTCTAGCTTCTGTGTCACATGATGGTGGTAGCCTATCAGATTCTAGCTTCTGTGTCACATGATGATGGTAGCCTATCAGATTCTAGCTTCTGTGTCACATAATGATGGTAGCCTATCAGATTCTAGCTTCTGTATCACATGATGGTGGTAGCCTATCAGATTCTAGCTTCTGTGTCACATGATGGTGGTAGCCTATCAGATTCTAGCTTCTGTATCACATGATGATGGTAGCCTATCAGATTCTAGCTTCTGTGTCACATGATGGTGGTAGCCTATCAGATTCTAGCTTCTGTATCACATGATGATGGTAGCCTATCAGATTCTAGCTTCTGTGTCACATGATGGTGGTAGCCTATCAGATTCTAGCTTCTGTATCACATGATGGTGGTAGCCTATCAGATTCTAGCTTCTGTGTCACATGATGGTGGTAGCCTATCAGATTCTAGCTTCTCTATCAGGTGATGGTGGTAGCCTATCAGATTCTAGCTTCTGTATCATGTGATGGTGGTAGCCTATCAGATTCTAGCTTCTGTATCATGTGATGGTGGTAGCCTATCAGATTCTAGCTTCTCTATCAGGTGATGGTGGTAGCCTATCAGATTCTAGCTTCTGTGTCACATGATGGTGGTAGCCTATCAGATTCTAGCTTCTGTATCACATGATGATGGTAGCCTATCAGATTCTAGCTTCTGTGTCACATGATGGTGGTAGCCTATCAGATTCTAGCTTCTGTATCATGTGATGGTGGTAGCCTATCAGATTCTAGCTTCTCTATCAGGTGATGGTGGTAGCCAATCAGATTCTAGCTTCTGTATCATGTGATGGTGGTAGCCTATCAGATTCTAGCTTCTGTATCATGTGATGGTGGTAGCCTATCAGATTCTAGCTTCTGTATCATGTGATGGTGGTAGCCTATCAGATTCTAGCTTCTGTATCATGTGATGGTGGTAGCCTATCAGATTCTAGCTTCTGTATCATGTGATGGTGGTAGCCTATCAGATTCTAGCTTCTGTATCAGGTGATGGTGGTAGCCTATCAGATTCTAGCTTCTGTATCATGTGATGGTGGTAGCCTAGTGTGGATTGAGACAGATTTCATTTGTACAAGTCTAGAGTTTTTTTTCAGGGGGAAAACTCTGGATTCTACCTTTAAACAATATATAAGTGATGTTTTTAAGTATATAATGAGGGCAGAAGCAGTAACAGTTTTAATTTATAATGTCTAAATAAAAAGCATGAAGTAGCATAGAATGGGTATATTTCACTTTAAAATGCAGTGAAACTTTCAGGTTTTTAATCAAGCAGTGAGATCAGAGTACAGCTGTGTTTTCCGTTTGTGAATGTTCAGATAAAGCTACTGAATGCAGGTCACTGTTACGCAGGTGTTTGTGGGGAATCCACTTAACGGTCACGCTCCTTTCAGCACGACAAAACATATACTCAGGTTTTACAAAAATATGCAGAGAAACTGATGAAACTAAAGCTGAAACTGGAGTTTACTGAACTTATTTTATTTTCCAGTCTTGTGGTATAAACCTGAATGATATGCATACACGGGAAAAAGATGAATATAGTTCAGGAGCATCTCCATGAGACGTTTGTTGAGGTTTTTTTTTTTTGTTTTAAAAGCGAGAACTTCCATCACTTGGGGAGGTGGAGACGAGCAAAAGTCGCCAAAAATGGACGGTAAACATTTCCTGGTAAGTCTGTAAACTGATCAGCTACAGTCATCATCTATTAAGGACCGCTCCCTTCATGCTGCCACATCCACGCTAACCCAGAAGAAACGAGGTGGGGTCCTCTGAGGGCTGTTACGTGGTGTCCGGGTGTTTGCCGAGGATTCTGTGTGGGATCCTGTGGGACGCAGAACTGAATCTGGTGAGTTTGGAGGTCTCCTTGAGCATTTTGTGGTGAGTCAAGGTTAATGTTGCAGTCGGTCGCAAAAGTGAGCACTTAAGAAATGAAACTGGCCCAGTTTCTGAAGGGAGGGGAGACATGCCTGTGTTGTGGTCTGATGAGACCAAGAAAGACTTATCTGGTTCAGACAGTCAAGCACGTGTGGCGGAAACCAGGTGAAGTATAAAGAAACATGTCAAACATGGTGGTGGGAGTGCCATGGTGTGGGGCTGCATGAGTGCTGCCAGCATTGGGGAGCTCCAGTTCATGTCACATGTACTGTGACATGTTGAAGCTGAGCATGCTCCCTAAGAATGGGCGATACCAAAATTTTTCTTGTCGATATGAAACCAGTAGTTTATGGTACTTTTTCATCGATATTGATATCAATAATGATACTTTTTTTCCGTTCAAAGAAAATCCCATGATTTTACAGTTTGCATTAATATCTTCAATGCAAGGACAACATTAGATATAAGTAAAACTTGAGAAAAGAAGTACTGGAAAGAAATGCTTTAAAAACAATAATAAGTTATATTGATGAAGAAATTAAACAAAAATAAGATTAAAAACTTATTTCAATGATCAAATAACTTAAGTACAGGTTAACATTATTTAAATTTATTCAGAGGAAAATGTTCAAATATAAAATTTAATTTAACATAATGTGCAATCACCTGCATTAAAGTATTGAAAAATACCAAAACCTCATCATCATCACTAACTATGGAAGAGGATTAGGGCCACTGAAGAAAAAAATTAGATAAAATTCTAAAAAAAAAAAAAAGGCAGAATTCTGACTGAAATCTCAGAATTCGAACACATTTCCAGAGCATTAAAAAAAAAAAATGTAGGCTTTTTTTTTTTTCCAATTTCCAAAAAAAGTCAGAATTCTGACTTTATTCCATTATATTTGAAAAAAAAAAATATATATATATATATATATATATATTCGGAGATTTTTTTTTTCAATTTCAGAAAACATTTTGAGATAAAATTCAGAATTCTTGTCAGAATTTTTTTTTCAGAATGTCTTTTTTATATATATATATTAGGGATGGGTGATATTTTATCGTGTGCGATATATCGTCAAAGAAATTCCCCACAATAACAATTTGAATTTATCGTTTTTATCATGAGATGACAATTTGTCAGGTTGTGTTTGCAGTTGCACTACTTTGTTTTTATAAGCCGAGTTAGTTTTGCAGTTTGCATCGCTTGAATAAATGTGGAATTTGGTCTCTCATATTTCAGACTTGTTTGATTGGTGTCACTACAGTTTTGCAATACAGGTGCACTACCTAAACTTAATTGACATAGTTTAGTGGCTTCTAGTATTTTGTAGGGCTTTCAAGACAGAATTTAGTGACAGATTTATGATACAAAATATTTTGCTGATAGTTTTTATCGTCACTTATCGTTACCGTGATAAATAAGAGAAATTATCGTGATATATTTTTTAGTCCATATCGCCCATCCCTAATATATATATATATATATATATATATATATATATATATATATAATCTGGAGATTTTTTTTCAATTTTAATTTCAATTAAGAAAATGAAAAAGAAATCTGAAAAAAAATTCAAATGTTTTGGAAAAAGTAAAAAAAAAAATTTCTTTTGAGTGGCCCTCATATTCTTCCGCAACTGACAGTAGCAGCATCATCGTGGCTTCTGATTGGCTACCACCATCATGTGACACAGCAGCTAGAATCTGGCTGCTTTCATTATTTCATTGCCTAAAACTCTCAGATGTGGAAACAAGTTGCATGTTTTCTATCTGTACACTGTTATCACGAAACTCAAAAAAGTATTGATTCCGATTCTTTGGCTGGCTGGTATCGAAGTATCGACTTAAGGGTATCGATAAGCCCATCCCTATGCGCCCCTCCCTTTGTAAACTGTGCCGCAGGGCAGTTTTCCAACATAATGAGCCCAAACACACCTCCGAGCCAGGGTGGGATTATGTGAACGATTTTTTTCACCTTTAATGTTTCTCTTTGTTTATAATACAATTTTCCTTTAGTTTTTACATCGTACTCGTATTCTTTGCTTTCCTCCATTCAGGCACATTGTGGGATTCATTACTGCATGCTGGATGCTTTTTAGTGAGCATTCTCATCGGGCTGAGAGGAGGCATCTACCTGCAGGAACAGACCAGACTGTTGCAGAGACATCAGAGCAGCAGCATCAAAATGACAGGTCTGTGTTTAAAGGAGCACGATAGCTGTGCTGTAAGATCCCTCCAGTCTTATCTCGTCTCTTATCTGCTGCTTTCTGTCTTTATTTCCCCCTCTAATGTCCTCTCGGGTGTCTTTGATGCATCACCCATGGTGCATTCGAAGCAGCCAGCTGATATTCAGCTGCTGGCTCTGCTGTGAAGCAAAATACTGCTGTTGCGGTTTCTCAACAAGCTCCTCCAGCAGCTATTCAGGCGTTTCTCCCTGACGGAGGGATGTACTCCAGTCCGAGATGAGCGAATATCTCCTCCTCTGATGAAGCTCTCAGATATTTACTCTGTAAGAAAAACAAATATCACTGAATAAATCTTGTCTCATGATTCTATTTCAACACACATGAGGAGGATTGAAGAGCTCAGTGGTGGTGAGAGAGGAGCTTAGAGATGCCAACTAGTGCCAAGAACAAAAACGGATACAAGCATCGTAAAGGTTTGACAGCAGAAATGATGTCTACGACATTTAAGAATCACAACACGTGTGGACAAGTATCTGCTGGATAGCTACAGGGGGACAAAAACCCTTCGTGGGGACATCTTTCCTGTATCTTTCCTGTAGCTGGTAGAAAGCTCATCTTGGGCTCAAATGGAAGCTTATGAGTGAAGGAAGTTTTCTATCTACATGTAAGGCATAGACCAGGGAAATACGGGCCACATGCGGCCCAGAACCATCTTCCATGTGAGCCAGCCTGAAATAAATAAATAGAAATAATAAAAGTCAAAAGATTGAAGTTATTTCTACATCATATGCGGAGATATGCGGAGCAAATCCATCTGGTGGAGTCAGGTTACGGCAACGGTGGGTTGAAGAAAGGATTCATTACATTTAAGCTGGTCGGATGAGCGTTTTTAAAGTGATACTGTGTAACTTTTGAACCCAATGATGGCCAAATATTATGATACATTATATTCTAACATTATTATTAATATAAGTAAGTATAGCTGATATCTGCGGTCAGTATAGAGCACTTGTCGCATGCTGTTGCTCCAAGGGGGCTGTCATTCTCAAAAACTAGGCATTGTAACTTCTCAGGTGTGGGCCGTCTCTCATTGGATCATGTAACCTGGAGCGCTTTGATTAATGGCTTGATGACTTAAAAATCAGCTTTTCAAAGTGGTCTGCAACACTTTTCCAAAACACAGACTGAGACCGTTTAATTTTGAGACAGTTGTGGTGCCTGTGGGAAGTTACAGGTTTGGTGGTCAAAAGTTACGCGGTATAACTTTAAATGGTACGTCATGGAAGTTGTTTTTATAAAAACGTGTCGCAGTATTTACAACGTCAGAAGTCATCTTCTAACGCAAAACGGTCCCACACCAGACTTCACCGTGGTGAAGTTGGTTTCACGTTGGATATTGGCTCTTGGCGATCCGGAGTCACGTCTGATATCTAACGTGAAACCAACTTCACCGCGGTCCAGACTTCGCCGTGCTCGCTTCATGCTGGTTTAGACGAGTCTTCTTTCAGCTGCTGCGACAGGAAGACGGCGTTCTCTGCTGTTTTTAGGCTACATCGCCCCCCGCTGGTAGGAGGTTTTATCACCGCCACATAGTGACGTTTATTACAGAGCTCCAACACGTACACGACATGAATGAACTGTCGGATGATCGAAAAAAGTGCCCATCCCTAATTTAAAGGGAACATCAAGAATGATTGTCTTCCTCTGGGAGGCTGTGACGCTGAGACAGAAACATGATTTCTCTGTAAATCTACCCCCCCCCCCCCCCCCAGCCGGGTTTATCGTCCCTCACCTGCTTGTTGTCGAACAGAGCGTGGCTGCTCAGAGACATGCTCCTCTCGTGCCCCGCCCAGCGTCGCAGCTCCCTCTCAAACAACTGCAGACATCACAGCAGAAACATTAGAGACGTGGAGCGAGGCCGTCTGAGCGAACCCACGAGTGACGAAGCTCACTTTGGATCCGGTCCAGCCCAGCAGAGCAAAAGCAAACTGACTGATGGGCGAGACCACCAGGTCCACTCTCACGGCCCTCCACGCACATGCAGCGGCTTCTGTCTGCTTATGCTGACTCAGCTCATCGGAGTCTGGGTCCTGATCCCCGTCTTCTGTCGCCTCCTGTGGGTCCTGGGTTCTGGTTTCGTCCTCCTTGGCCAGTTTGAAGATAGAGAAACATCTCTCAAAGCGGTCCATGTTGGAGGCAGGGCGACCTGGACCATCTTTGGACTCCAGGTAGGAGTTTCTCGTAGTCTTTTGGTACAACAAGAATCCCTGTTAGAGATGAAAATCGTTATTTAGATGAAAGTTTCTTTTTCTTCTCTAGAGGCCAAAAAAGGAGATTTAAATTTCTTTAAATGTGGCAGAGAATATCAGAAAACTAGTCGTGTTGGTGACTTCCTCCTGGATGATGCTGACGCCGAGTCTCGTGTCACTGGTAGACCAGCAAACTTACCTCCGACTGGAGCCAGGAAACCACTTTAGGCATCAGCCCCACCTCTCGGCCCTCCTCTGGGTGCGTTATCAGGAAGTCCACGTCATGACCCGTCAGCTTCCCTCTGGGAAAAGAGTCACATGCACTCTGATGCTCGATCCTCCCCAGAGACAGTCTGAGGCAACTTTACATTATAAACAGTGTTTTCAGTCGCGTTGGTTAGTTTGTCCGTCTGTCAGCAACTTTACAGAAAAATTCTGGACGGATTGACAAGAAATTTTCACCAGATGTGTGAAATTTACCCATTAAATTAAATACCCATTAAAATCCGGATCACCTTGTGGATCCAGGAAATTTTTGAAGGATTCTTCATCATTGTGAGAGATGCTTGGCAGAGGCCTGAGCTCTCTGAGTGCTTTTCTAGTTTTCAACTAGAAAACTTGTGAAGATCATGAAGGTAGTTATAGGTAGTTGTAGGTAGTTGTAGGTAGTTGTAGGAGTAGGTAGTTATTAATCCCAATGGACGGATTGACCTGAAATCTTCACCAGACGTGTGTCTCTGTCCAAGGATGAACCCATTAAATTTGGTGGTGTTGATGAGGCGTGAGCGCCCCCTTGTGGCAGAAGTGTGCAGCTGCTACTGAGCACATGATGTCAGGAAGCAGAAATGAAACTTATGAGCAGCAGTGAGCATGAGGAGAGAAGACTGTTGGACAGACTTCTAGCAGGTGAAGATGGTGAACTGTGTGCATCTGTGAAGAACTGGAAGTAACTCGTATTTCTGCCTGAACAGGATGTTTATTTAGCTTTTAATGTTATTTAGCTGATTTGCTTATTCAGAAGTGTTCCTCCATTCACCATGTGGCTTTTTATGCTATTAAGCTAGCTGACCTGTTACATGCCAATTACTGTCACTGTTAGCCTTCAACACATGCATGTTTAGTCCGAACTGGAAGGGATTTATTAGTGATAGTTAATACCTTGAATGTGTTTATTTGCCAAACGAATGTTCCTCATGGCTTCTTTGTATTTCTGTTTATAGACCACGCTCACTTCCATCCAGCATTCACCTGAACTACCTGGAATTCCACCTGGAAGCCTGTCGTTTGTTGCATTGCTGTGCTGTTGTGATTCAGAGTGACCAGTAAACACAGTTAACTGTTCAAACTAAAAAAAGAAAACTCCTGTTTTACCTCCTGAATCCTCCCGTCAGAACGATCTGAGCTCCTGGTAACACGGAGGCCACGGCTTTCTCCACGATCTCCCTGATGGCGTCCGCCTCCGCTTTAGTGACCGGCTGGTTGAGGTCTTCGTAATGCTCCAGACCTGCCAGATGAACCGGAAACTCGCCGTCACTCAGTGTTACAGACACAGCCGAGTCCGTGGTCCCCTCAGTCAGCTGCACCGGAGGACCATGAAGCTACCGACCACAGTCAAGATGTCGCGCAGCGTCTAACGTTCTCTGGAGGATGCAATTCAAGCTGAATTCACTGCACCGAAGTTTCTTTCTGTTACCTGAACTAGGATTTTATCAGATGATCAACCGAATTAGGAAGAACATTATGTGTAAATATTAAAGCAACATCTTGAAGCATTTCTCCAAAACCAAACGGAAAGGTTTCACGTTGACATTAGGTCCAGCTGTGCTGTCAAAAAAAGGCTCAAAGTGTGAATAATTTTATTATTAAACAGCATTTTTTTTACATCTACTGTGCACAAAAAACAGTTAAATCAGATAAAACTGGTAAATCTGCTTCATGTTTGTTGCTTGATGTCAGAAACATTTAGCTTGTCCTACATTAGCGGTCTCCTCGTCAACAGAGTTTTGAGTCCAAACTAGAATCAGGAACCCGAAGAAAATGTCCCAAATCTGATGTTTGGCATCCACACACCTGCCTGCTGCGCTCGGTTCAGAGTTTGTCCAGACTCTCGTAGCTGATGAAGGCTGCAGATCCCCTCTCTGAACCATCGCTCAGCTGTTTTCGCTCCGACTCCAAAATCCCCGTCAACACCTGGAAACAGCAGACAGAAAATAACCGTCAGTAACGAACATGTTCGTGGTCAGTTCAGCATCACAGACAAGCGTGCAGTAAAAGATCCGACGTGAGAACAGTTATTACGTTATATGTAACGATTTTCTGCTTCTCGTGGCCGATACTGATCCAGAAAAATGATGCAATTTTCACTCCTTGAGCAAAATTAGAAAAATACTTTGTTGCAGATTTAGAAGTTGCCAGAAAAGTCATACTGTTGCACAGTGGGGGGGTGGCCTAATGTGGTTGCCATGACCCACAGATTAGAAAAAAACCCCCAAAACATTCAGCTGGTTCGCCACCAAACAGCGCTTGCGCCTGTTATATATTCAATTCAATTCAAATTTGATTTTTTTAGCACATTTAAAACAACCACTGTTGATCAAAGTGCTTCACAGCATCATCACAGCAAAAACACACGAAAAGATTTACAGAAAAATGAATCTAAGAGAAAAAAAGGGGAAAAAATACATGTGTTAGAGTAAAATGTAAGTTAAAAAAAAAAAATATATATATATGTATATGTAAGGGATAATGTATGGAACGCAGGTAAATATATTAACAACTGTATTCTGCTCTAATCGCAAAATCCCAAAACAGCCTTATCTCACTGAGAGGAGTTCATTTTGGACATCTGGCTGTTCCGTCTGTGTGGTGGAACAAATCCTCAAAAAACATGTTTATCCTTCTTAGTTATGATGTTTATGATTATTTACAGACCTTAACTTTAGAATTGGAGTGATTGGGGAATTTTTAGCAGCAACAAATAGGATGAAAACTCGGAAAAATCGTCCTTTTTTAAAAAAAAAATTTAAATATGACAAAGAGTCGTCCTCAAAATTATTCATACCCTCAAATTAAAGAAGGAATTCAATCATCTGACAATGAAATAATATTAAATTGACAAAAGTAATAATATATAAAAATTCTATGAAAATCATTGACATTGATTTTGAATTGTGGTTCAGCAGAAATATTAAAAACAAACATATAAAAATAAAACAAATAAACAAGCATGATGTTGCTCCAAAGCTAAATATTTTGTTAAACACTTTGAGAAAATCACTGCAATCAGGTGTTTTCTGTAATGTTCAAAAAGACTTCTACAGCTGTTGACAGGTACGTTGGTCCACTGTTCATGGGAAAAGCGCTCTAATATGTTTGCTTGTTTTAATCATAATATTATTATTATTATTATTATTTCGAACCACAATTCATAAGCAATATTTTATTTAACTAAATTATCATTTTGTAAATTTTTAGTTATTATTAGTTTCTTTAGTTTTTTGTTATTCAAATTGTGAATTTAGCCTTTTCTTTAATTGGAAGTATGAATAATTTTGAGGACTGTATGTGTTTTTCCACTTCATGATGCATTTTTGACTTATGACTTGTACTCCAGAGTGACTCATTGTCCAGAAAATACGGTCGGTCGGTTCCTCGCTTGTTGACACAAGTTTTATGTTAATTAAAAAACAAAACATTGAGTTTTAAACACACAAAAAAGAGGAAATATAACATTTACATGAAAATAAAATATTCATTTCCATTAAAGCTCAGAATTGCTTTAACTAAAACAGGTTATTCAATAAGTTTAGTTAAGTTACGAGTGATTTAAAGAAGTAATTATGCTTATTTTACTAAATAAAACCAGCTAACGTGTCTCTGCGTGCTGTGATGGCTTTAAATGTAAGTTTAAGATCAAACAAGCTGGTGTACCTTTAACGCTTTGTACCGCTCAGACTCCCTGGTGGATTCTACCTCACTGGATGATCCATTTTCCAAAATATCCTGCAAGACCAGAGGATGAGAAGAGGCTCATTAAGTCTGTTTGGGGTGCGATGGAGCGGCCGAATGAAGGCGCACACTGACTTTGATGACTCTGAGAGAGTGCTCCCCCAGACAGGGCAGCCTCCGGAGCTGCAGCATGCTCGTTACCGGCGATGGAAGCGCCTTCAACACGGCGGCGGCCCGGCGGAACGCCACGCCTCGCCCGTCTTCCTCACTCAGCTCCGCGTTTTCAGCCAGCAGGGACAACGCGTCCTGAAGCAGAAAGGGGGTTAAATTCCACATAAAAGCTTTCAGAGAGTCAGTTTGGCATGGGGGGGGGGCGTACAGTGAGGGGGGTGTTACGGTTTTCCAGGGAGGTGTTTCTCTGACAGGCGTAGCTGGGGACTGAGAAGAGGGTTACCTCTGGTTCGCTGATCAGCAGCTCCTGAGACAGACGAGAAATTCAAGATAAAAATATCATTTCTACACGTAATCGCAAGACTTTCTCAACAGCTCCTGCGCACACGTGAACTGATTCTCCACAAGAGATGTGTTTTCACGTTTACAACACGGAGAAAGCGTCACGTTCTGACTCCAGCCCAACACATAAGCAGCCATTAGAGTACGGCTGTCCTGACCCGATACCAGCAACAGATTACGGGCCGATATTGACTAAAAACTGTTGGAATGTGTCAAAATTTGCCGACCTAGTAGGGTTGGGAAAAAACTGATACACTGAGATATCGCAATATTTCCATATGCCGATATCATATTGATATTTTAAAAAGCTATATCGATCTATTCTACAAACGAAATCTCGCAAGATTTCTTTGTTCTGTTACAAAATCTCGCGTTTTTTTCAGAAAGATGAAATCCCGCAAGATATCTTTGGTAAAATAGATTGAAACCACGTTTTTAAATATTAATATGAAATTGGCATATGAAAATATCATGATATTTCAGTGTGTCGATATCGATATTTTTTCCCACCCCTACAGGCCGATATTGACCGATTACGGGCCGATATTGACTAAAAACTGCGGATCGGAATGTGTCAAAATTTGACAACCTAGTAGGGGTGGGAAAAAATTGATACACTGAGATATTGCGATATTTCCATATGCCGATATCATATTTTAAAAAGCTGTATCGATCTATTCTACAACAAAGTCTTGCAAGATTTTGTTGTTCTGTTACAAAAACTCACGTTTTTTCAGAATGATGAAATCCCGCAGGATATCTTTGGTAAAATAGATCGATACGACATTTTTAAATATTAATATGAAATTGGCATATGAAAATATCATAATATTTCAGTGTGTCGATATCGATATCTATCTCAGTATCGGTTGATACCAGAAATTAAGAGTTGGACAGTATTGGTATATCAGATATCGGTAAAAAAAAAGTCAATAATGAACATCCCTAGTTTATTCATCTGTAGAATCTCTGAGATTTACTGATGAAACAAATTGGCTGCAGTTTTAAGCTGTTTAGGAGAGAAATATAGCATTTTTGCACACTTTTTTTTTCTCTAAATGTGTCTTTGCTGGTGTTTTCTTTTACTTTTCTGTAGTGATATTAAAACATCTACAGAGAAGCATCTGTGATATAGAAGATTTTAAACATTTTTTTGTTCAGTTGTTAAAAAATGTGATCTCAAGGATGATCAAGGTTAGTCATTCAGGTTGATCTGAAACGTGTGTGAAACATGTTGCACCTGAAGTTTATGTCTGTCCAATATTTCCACTGGCTGACCTGCGCGCATGCTCTCTGTGTACCAGCTGATGTCCAGCAGGTGAGGTCCTGGTCCTGGTCGGCTGTTGGACTGTGAGTCCAGCCAGGTCCTGACCTCATGGACGGAGTTGTTCTCACATATGACATGAGTGACGCTTTCACTGTTGACAGACAAAAACCCGATGAGAACAGAAGCTCTGAGTTTAAATATGAAGCACAAAAGCTCCTTTGTTACTGTCATTTAAACTATTTTATTTAATTTTACTGTCTCTTTGTAACAGTAAGTGATGCATCCGACCGTTTATTTCTTTTCTCCTCTCACCTGAACAGCTCCTGCACCTGAAATCCTTTCTTTCGTCCGAGCTGAGAGAGGAAAGCTCTGCGACTGGCTCCCATTTTTCTTTCCAACAGGAATAAAACAGCCTGCGGAAACTTAACTTCACCTCCACTGTCAGTCCCAGCGTTCCCAGTGCGCGAGGAGACAAGCTTCCTTCTTTTTAATGGCACCATTGTTAAAAATACAAGACTGTGTTTAAGTGTGTGTAGCAGCAGGGGAGTGAAGCAGCAGAAAAACTGCAGAAAATGAGAGCAACCGGATGCAGGTGTGTTGCTACACGGATACCAGCGCGTTACCAAAATAGTTCCGACTAGAAACGGAGAACACTGTCTGGTCCTACCAATTACTGCTACTACTACTACTAATTCTACTACCAACAATGATTATGATAAAAAGAAAGAAAGAAATTACTACATAGAGCGATTTTATTTTGAACGTCTTAACCGGAAGCACAAACTATTTACAATTTCTTTAACTTAACGTATTATCGTTGTAGTTACACTTTAACGCCTCTAGAGGGCGTCAGACACACTATTGTCATAATATTAACAAATTTGTACAACTGCATCGCAATAAACACTTGCAGAACAACTTTCCTGCTATTTATGGATCACCGCGAGCCTACGTCACAACCCGGAACTCATGTGACCGCGAAGCTGGTCCCGGTGAAAATATGCTTCGTATTTGAACGGCGTCTGATGGACTATGAGCCTCAAAAACTGCTTTTGCACCCTTTTTAATTTTTTTTCTCCGCCGGTCTGTCTTTGAAATATTATAGAAATGACGTCCAGTTATACTGAAAGTCTTACTGCCGACGCTAGAAGAAGATACGAAGCTAAACTAGTATCTGTTGGACTAAGTGATGCCCATCTTCTGCTGCTACAGCCTGGTTAGACAAACCTACCTGTACATAACAGCCTGATGATCAGTTTCCCGATCTCATGATGTATTTGGTTTCATCAGGTAAGCCCCGTGTTCAAGCCATTTGTTTTTTATAGAATATAAATTTTCCCCGGATTTTTAAGAAATGGTGGTATTTCTTTGATGTACTTCTCAGGAGTTTACTCTCATTGATAAAGCTATAAATTACTGGCAGTCTCATCTGTATGTAACTGGTTATGACTGTGCATGTTTATAATGCTGCAAATGCCTTTCTGCCGCTTTTTATGCTTTTATTCTTATGTGGGAACATTGATGGCAGTAATCTGGATGAACGTAATCGTTAACAGTCCTGAGGAGACGGGAACAGCGGGCGGCGCTGAGATTCTGTACATCCACTGATTTAATGGTGTTTTCTATCATCTGTGCAAAAACAACTACAGGGTTTAAAAAGTGAGACCACATTATATGCTTTTTTTATCAGTCACAAAGTGATCGGAACATATTGTTAGATGTTTCCATGGTTTCCAGCGTGAACTGTCAGCATTTATGGGCATGATAGCAGCTAGCCACTTAGCATGTTGTTCGGGACTTTTTTCTGTTGTTTTGGGAAATGGAAAAACATATTCTCTTGTCCGTGTGATAGATATGTTTATGGCAGCCATACACAGTGGGACTTCTCGGTATTTCCAAAGTAGAATAAACGAAGATTGACGAGTAATGAAGCAGTTAATTCAGTGGCTCCCCTATGCAACGAAGCGATGTTTTCACCTGTAACCTAACCGGATGTGACGAATTTGGCGAAAATTCCCGGATGTTCGCGGTGATCCATAGGGCTTTTTTTCAGTTACAACAGCGCATATCAGCTTTGAGAAGTTACAAAAATACCTGGATAAAGATAATGACAAACAAACAAAGCTGGCCCAAAAAAAGAAAGAAAGAAAATACAACTATAATAGTTGCTTAATTGTTTTTGTTATAACATCTAGAGAGGGAGAGAGAGAGAGAAAGGGGGTCCAAAATTTAGGCCTGGCCTGTTACTACTGTCTTTACTTGCATGACTAAGATTTCTCTCCGTTATCTCATTTTATCAGCTATTAATGGATGACGGTTCTCGATGCTGATAGATCTGAGATTACAAGTGTTTAGATTAGCCATTATATTATATTATATTATATTATATTAAACAGTATAAATCAATCAAGAGTTTTAATGGTTTCAGGGGTTTAACAAGAGTGAACCATGTGTTGTGTAAAACATGTGTTCCGTCCTCTCTCCTCCCACTCAGTCTGATCATATGACCGCTGACTCTTCTCTCCACTTCCTCAAACTTCTAACCAGTCTCGCGCCCGTCCGGTGCGTCCTGTGCACGCAACCTGCTTCTGCCCCCCTCCCACGACCAGGACTGCTCGGCTTGAGGCTTCAGCTTGAACGGCCGCGGCGGTCAAGAGTAGCAGGAGGCCCCGGCGCTGCGGAGGCTCCGATGGCAGGTTCCGGGAGAGGAGCTGGCGCGAGCCGAGGCCGGCGGACAGAACTCCGGAAAGAAGTCACCCTCTTCACGCTGCTGCTGGCGCTCCTCACCTGCTGCGCCAGGTGTGCGGAGAGCGCCAAACCAAACATCATCCTCGTGCTCGCTGACGATCAGGACGTTCAGCTGGGGGGGATGGTGAGTAGTACATCACCCGGAAAACACTTTTTTATTATCAACTAGATTGATCATAAAGAGTCACGTGACTGCGTGGTGATATAATCCCATTTTTAACGAACTTTCCAAGATCAAATGTTTAAATCTTCCCAAGTGAAGATGGACAGAGTCATTTTCTGAGTTTAAAGTCCTCATTTCACACTGTGTAATGCTTTTACCTCCATATTATCTATTAAATAAACGCAAGATAGAATATTCAGGTTTAAATTATCAATACTGAGCTTGTTATATTTAAAGCAGTTTTATAATTATTTAAATCTGCAAGCTTCGCAGATGCTCCGGAGCCAATCTGCGCAGAAAATGCCAAGCATTATAATATTATGCGAAAACACACTACGTGTCAGCAGAGAAAACAATAATGGTGTCAGAGTGAGGCATAAAAAAACCTTTGTTTTATATAGATTAAATTATCAGATAATTTATCAACATAAATCTTTCAACAAAAAGAACAGACTAGCCAAAATAATTAATCTAAAAACGTGATAATCAGATTAGATTTTAGAAAATATAGTCATAAAATGCCGAATAATGTATAGCTATGGTAGTTGGGAAGTACTTTTTAAGAGTAAATTCAGCTTCCAGACCGTGAAATGACGGTTGATCACAAAAAAAATGTGTCACCATCAAGCTTTTTTTTTTTTTTTTTTTAAGAAATAATTAAATAAACACTAATTGACAAGATACAGCCAAAGTTACAGCAGTTTAACCTCAGCGTTTGTAACTGTTAACTAGGGATAGGCGATACCGAAATTTTTCCTATCAATACGATACCAGTTGTTAATGCTACTTTTTCATAGATACTGATATCATTACAAATACTTTTGGTCTCCTTAAAGAAAACCACATTTGTACAGTTTGCATTAATATCTTGAATGTAAGGGTAATGTTAAATATAAGTAAAACTTGAAAACAGAAGTACTGGAAAGAAATGCTTTTAAAACAAGAATGAATTATATTGATGAGTAAATTAAACAAAAATAAGAAACTTATTTCAGTTATCAAATAAGTGTTTATTCAGTGGAAAATGTTCAAATCTGAAATTTACTAGTAATCTAATAAATTACCGAAACATAATGTTCAAAAACCTCATTAAAGTACTGAAAGATACCAAAAAATCATCATCAGCAGCAGTAGCAGCATCATCATGAAATCTGATAGGCTACCATCATCATGTGACACAGAAGCTAGAATCTGATAGGCTACCACCATCATGTGACACAGAAGCTAGAATCTGATAGGCCACCATCATCATGTGATACAGAAGCTAGAATATGATAGGATACCATCATCATGTGATACAGAAGCTAGAATCTGATAGGCTACCACCATCATGTGACACAGAAGCTAGAATCTGATAGGCTACCATCATCATGTGACACAGAAGCTAGAATCTGATAGGCTACTACCATCACATGATACAGAAGCTAGAATCTGATAGGCTACCACCATCGTGTGACACAGAAGCTAGAATCTGATAGGCTACCACCATCATGTGATACAGAAGCTAGAATTTGATAGGGTACCGCCATCATGTGACACAGAAGCTAGAATCTGATAGGCTACCACCATCATGTGACACAGAAGCTTGAATCTGATAGGCTACCACCATCATGTGACACAGAAGCTAGAAGCTGATAGGCTACCACCATCATGTGACACAGAAGCTAGAATCTGATAGGCTACCACCATCATGTGACACAGAAGCTAGAAGCTGATAGGCTACCACCATCATGTGATACAGAAGCTAGAATCTGATAGGCTACCACCATCATGTGACACAGAAGCTAGAAGCTGATAGGCTTCCACCATCATGTGACACAGAAGCTAGAAGCTGATAGGCTACCACCATCATGTGACACAGAAGCTAGAATCTGATAGGCTACCACCATCATGTGACACAGAAGCTAGAATCTGATAGGCTACCACCATCATGTGACACAGAAGCTAGAATCTGATAGGCTACCACCATCATGTGATACAGAAGCTAGAATCTGATAGGCTACCACCATCATGTGATACAGAAGCTAGAATCTGATAGGCTACCACCATCATGTGATACAGAAGCTAGAATCTGATAGGCTACCACCATCATGTGACACAGAAGCTAGAATCTGATAGGCTACCACCATCATGTGACACAGAAGCTAGAATCTGATAGGCTACCACTATCATGTGACACAGAAGCTAGAAGCTGATAGGCTTCCACCATCATGTGACACAGAAGCTAGAAGCTGATAGGCTACCACCATCATGTGACACAGAAGCTAGAATCTGATAGGCTACCACCATCATGTGACACAGAAGCTAGAATCTGATAGGCTACCACCATCATGTGACACAGAAGCTAGAATCTGATAGGCTACCACCATCATGTGATACAGAAGCTAGAATCTGATAGGCTACCACCATCATGTGATACAGAAGCTAGAATCTGATAGGCTACCACCATCATGTGATACAGAAGCTAGAATCTGATAGGCTACCACCATCATGTGACACAGAAGCTAGAATCTGATAGGCTACCACCATCATGTGACACAGAAGCTAGAATCTGATAGGCTACCACTATCATGTGACACAGAAGCTAGAATCTGGCTGCTTTCACAAATTCCTCATGTACGGATCAAAATGGCCTAAAAAAGATTCTCGCAATCACTGAAATCTTTGAAATGAATTAAGGAATATTGGACGTTGCTTTTTCCTGACTGAGTCATTCACGTTGTTATGAGTGGACAGTTCATGTAGCATAAACCAGAGATGCACCGATCCGATACTGATCGGATATGAGCTCCGATACTGACAAATTAGCTGGATCGGATATCAGATGAATGTGACCGATCCAGCATTCTGATCTAAACATTTCTGTTTTTATGGATATCATAATGAATTTTTACTTTATTTTTTAATAAATAATAAGAAGTACATTTATGATGTGGCCGTTCTTTCTTTACAAACAACAAAAATCCAAATAATTTACGCAGGCCAAAAGAAGTCCATTTTCCCGGCAAAGTCCATTAGTTTTTACGGTTTATTAGCCGTTGCAAGCAAGGAAGACATGAACAAACATTTTCTCCAACTTCTCTTGCGCTGGTAAAAAACCATACGCCCACCCAGATGCATGCTGGTCCTACCACTGACAGCCTATTTATGAACTTAATCCACCCAAATTAGTCCTAATTAACCAAAAAAAAAGAAACAACTAAATAACTAAGAAACATAATCTTAAAACAAATATCAAGAAATAAATAACCTTAACTAAATTCTCCTCAAAATAAGAATATATTTTACACTAAAAAAAGATAATTAGCTCCTACAATTTATATCTGTGTTAATTTGTTACCTTTTTAACAAGGCTAGATTTTTTTTTAAATTAAAAAATGAAAATAACATAAAATTGAAAACAAAAAAAAGACAAAATGCTTATGTCAAGCTTGATGTTTTCAGTCACATGGCAAAGAATACAATTCATTCATTCAACAGCAGTGTCGGATCGGTATCAGCCAGAATGCCCAGCCCAGGTATCGGTATCGGATTGGATGAATAAAAAAACTGGATCGGTGCATCTCTAGCATAAACGTGCACAGGCCTCATTCATGTTGGTCCACATGATCTTGGAGCTAAATCTGGTGCCGACCAGGTGTTTTTTTTTTATATTTCAGCAACACAGACTCAATTCTGCCCGGCGATGTAGTGAAACTAACCTGCTGCAGCTCTGAGCTGAAAACATTTCACATTCACAAGCTAATGAAGCTGCTGTTAACTCCTACTGGAGCAACTTGCTGTTTGCATTCAGTGAACAAATGTCTTTAGCTACACTCGGTAAAATGTAGAGTTGAACTGTGGTCATTGCATTGTTTTTACACGTTATCTTTCTGTTCTTCTGTCATCTCTGCAGACACCCATGAAGAAAACGAAAGCTTTAGTAGGAGACGCAGGAGCAACATTTGTGAATGCTGTGAGTATTTTCACACTTTGGCTGAAAGCACTTACTATTTTAATCTGCTTTTTGTTTCACCTCCTCTTCATTTCACAGGAAGGCATCATTCTTTTTACTGCATCTTATTCGTCTTACATTTGTGATAAATTAGCAAAATACAGTTTTATTGACTTGTGACGTCTCATAAAAAGCAAAGTCTTGTTTTTACTTGCAACAAGGCATCTTTATGTGATGATCACCTGAATACTTCCCTCAGTTCCACATGCATGTGTGATTGAAACTGCTATCCTACATCCTGCTCTCTGTTGTCATGCTGGTCTTTCATCATGTCCCCCCCCCCCTTTCTGTTCTCTTCTGCTCATCTTCCTCTTCTTGCTTCCTCCTCCTGTGAAGTTTACAGTCACGCCGCTGTGCTGCCCCAGCAGGAGCAGCATTTTGACAGGTCGGTACCCTCACAACCACGAGGTGAGGAACAACTCTCTGTCTGGCAACTGCTCCAGCATTCTGTGGCAGAAAGGGCCCGAAGCCAAGGCTTTCCCCCTCTACCTCAACAAGCAGAGTTACCAGACGTTCTTCGCTGGGAAATATCTGAACCAGGTCTGAATACATCTATTTATGAGTTATTTTCAAAGGTTTGTTTTTTTTTTCCCTTTGCTTCGAAATGCATAAAAAAAATCAGTCATGCTCCAGCTTTTGTGAATTTGTGCGAATGTCCTCTTCATTTCTTGATTATCTTTACAGCAGTGATGCTCTAATTCACAATAAAAGCAGCCAAAACTAGTGATGTTCGAGATTGGCTTTTTTACCGATATCTGATATACCGATATTGTCCAACTTTTAATTTCTGATATCAACTGATACCGATCTATGCAGGCAACTGTGAGGTTGTATCTGTCACATTCTGAGAGATACAACTATATTTTGCTCTGACAGCAAAGATCCCAAAATATTCTTAACTCAGCTAGAGGAGTTCATTTTGGATATCTCGCTGCCAGATATCAGATACTAGCAGATATTAGCCAATATGTAGCTACTTATAATGTTTCTGACAACTTGGTAACTTAACCACCAACTTAAAACCAGACATATTATCAGCAGCTTCAAACCAAGTCAGTCTGTAGCAGCAGCAGCTGCACCGTAGTCACATGACTCTGAAAGGAATGCTGGGAAATGAAGTTCTTCCACAATAACAGGGACTTTTCTACATGCTGGACTGCTGCTTATGGAACAAGATTTCGGAACACAATAAGATGTCGCGAGATTTCGTTAGCTAAAATATTAGTCTGATATTTTTATCAATATTTTTGGATATCACATTTTAATTCTGATATCCGCCGCTGGCATCAGTAGGCTGATAATATCGGACATCTCTTGAAATAACTGTGAGCACTGTATGACAGAAGTAGCAGGAATAGATTTAACAATTTTTATTTGCAAGCGACCATGAATTTTTTTTTATTTTAACGGTATCAAGTAGTTTTTGTATATATTAACCATTTTTTATCTTCATTATTCATTGATATCTTTGTGTTTTTTTTCTGGTTTGTTTTCTAATTAATTTTCAATCAAAATATCTTGATATTTCGTCACATTAGGGAGACGGATATGAAGGGATATGAAGTTCCTCCAGAATAACGGGGACTTTTCTACATGCTGGACCGATGCTAATGGAATGAGATCTCGCAAGGTTTCGTTAGTAAAAAAAATCAATACGATTAAAGCGATACAGCTATTTTCCAATATCACTTTTAATAACAATATTGGCCAATGATATCGGTTGGCAGATAATATCGAAAATCTTCACACAAAACTAGGGATGCACCATATTGGAATTTTGGCCGATATCCGATATGCCGATATTTTAAAATGCATGTGGCCGATAACCGATATCGATTCCGATATTAAAGCTGAAAAAACTAAGCAGTCATTGCAAAAAGCAGTTTTGTTATCAGTTTCCGACAGTTTGAAAAATAGGAGTGGGAAAAAAATTTCGATACACTGAAATATCACGATATTTTCATATGCCGATATGAAATTGATATTTAAAAACGCAGTATCGATCTATTTGACTTAAAAAAACAGTGTTGCAACCCTGCAGGAGCGATTACGCCCACTGCAACGGCCACTACGCGGGCTAATTATAATTTCAACACCGTAACTGTTCATACTGGTGCTTCAGGTGATCTGGATTTACTGCAAATCTCTTCCTAAACAATAGATGTCACTACCAAGAGAAAGGCACCATGTCACTACAAGAATAGCTCTAGAAGCAGTCATACAGGAAGGACAATATGAACTCAGACGTAGCTACACAGGTTCCCTTCTCTGTTTCGCTTTTAGACAGTTTTGTTGAGCATCATTATTTGTAAGGGGGAGAGCAGCAACCACAAAGCAAATATGAGGCTGAAGAAAGTAGCCATATTTCACACTTCCCCATCCTGTTGAAGGTTGAGCTGCTGTTCAGAAATGCGTCTGTCATTACCAAACTGGCTGAGTCAGTAGCTTAGTTTCCATCCTCTACAAAAGCAAATCTAAACCAAGAAAGAAATGACTTTCAGCTTCAATGAAATTAAACCAATTACTAAGGCAAACTACTGGAAAATAGTAGTTTGTGTTACCAGAACCGGACCTGAAGGAAGAAAAAACTGTCAGACATCTACAAAATGGAAAGAGCTGTTCCTCTGAATATGAGAGTTGAACTTTCTTGGGGTAGAATGAGCCAGACAGATGCTGGAAGAGTTTTGTTTTCTAGTTGTGTCCATTCGTTCTGATGCTCATCAAGTCTTCATATTGGCCAAAAACCACCTGAAGCAGGAGAGTCGAGCTCATTTTAGTTCAGGGGACACAAATGAGCTGTAACTACTGAGTTAATTAGCCTGGTTCAAGAAACTGAGCATTAAACCAGACCTCCAAGTGTTGGTGTCTTTTACTATCTTAAGATTGTAGACTTTTAGTATGAACTAGGGATGTTCGAGACTGGCTTCTTTACCGATATCTAGAATACCGATATTGCCCAATTTGTAATTGGTAGGAATGTCTGGTATTATTGGCCGACCGATATTATCGGCCGATATTGGCATTAAAATGTGACATCTGTCGATATCTGTATTGGTCTTTTGGGCCGATATTTTGGAAAAAATGAAGTCCTGCGAGACTTCATCATGGAGCAACGAAATCTCGCAAGATCTTGTTCCATTAACAGCAGTCCAGCATGTATAAAAGTCCCTGTTATCCTAGAAGAACTTCATATCCCAGCATTCCTTTCAGAGTCATGTGACTACAGTGCAGCTGCTGCTGCTACAGACTGACTTGCTTTGAAGCTGCTGATATTATGTCTGGTTTTAAGTTGTTGGTTAAGTTGCCAAGTTGTCAGAAGCATTATAAGTAGCTACATATTGGCTAATATCTGCTAGTGTCTGATATCTGGCAGCGAGATATCCAAAATGAACTCCTCTGGCTGAGTTAAGGATATTTTGGGATGTTTGCGCTTAAAGCAGAATATAGTTGTATTTCTCAAAATATGAGAGATACAACCTCACAGCTCTGCATATATCTGTATCAGTTGATACTGAATATAGAAATTTAAGAGTTGGACAATATTGGTATATCGGATATCGGTAAAAAAAAAAAAGCCTATATCGAACATCCTTAATCTGAATGGATGAGTTATAATAAAATTACCCCCCCTCACAGTTGACATGAAGGTAAACTTGACCTATTAAACCGAAAATGATTTTTGAACCAGGCTGTAAACATGTTTATTTCTGCCGTAAACATGTTTATTTCTGCTGTGAAGTTGGCCTTTTTAACATGGGCGTCTATGTGGATTCGCTCTGCTTTGGAGCCCCCTAGAGGATGAAGAAAGAACTACGATTTTCGGGCAACCCGGAAGTAGCCTCGCTGTTCTCCCGCAGAGTTTGCCCCTTGGCTGTGACGTAAGCAGCCCTCACATTCGGCCTTTAAAGGACATAACCCCCGAATTTGGACTTAGTCAGGGACTAATGGAACAAGATCTCACGAGATTTCATAACTGAACGAAATCTTGCGAGATTTTGTTAGTAAAAATATTGGTTTGATATTTTTCCCGATATCAGATTTTACATCTACTCTAAACTCACTGAACTGTTTCCTCTGTCGTCAGTATGGCAAAAAAGAAGCTGGAGACGTTGGCTATGTTCCACCGGGCTGGGACCAGTGGCATGCATTGGTGAGTCCCATTTAAAACCCAAAACCTTTTTTGTTTTTTCTCACCACTTCTGTCGTTTCACAGTTCTCTGTGTGACCTTGCAGGTGGGAAACTCCAGTACTACAACTACACACTCTCCGTGAACGGGAAAGAAGAGAAGCACAGTGACAAATATGAGGAAGACTACCTGACAGACCTCATCGTGAGTCGTAATCACACTCTCTCCATCGTGACTTCTGCTTGTCCGGAGCTTGTGATCAGCAGCGTTTCATGTACTGGAGGGAGTCTTGTGAAAGAATTTATGGGCAGAAATAACTCTTCTTGAAACTGTCTGAATCAGCTTCTTTGATAGGTGTAAAATGTCATGTCAAGTTTTCTTGTCTTTCAGTCAGCAGGGCGGAGGGTTAATCATCAGCACAGGAACAGACCTGCAGATCTTTAAAAGTTGTTCACGCTCAAATATTTTTAAAGGTGCAGTGTGTAGCAAAATCAAAGGTCAATGACAGAAAAATGTAATATAAAATTAAAAACTGTGCTTCCTTTGATGTGTAATTGCTTCAGTAGAACAGCTGTTATGTTTATTTTCATAGAATTAGTCATTTATATCTACTTGCTGGGGGTGCACATACATGGAGGCTGCCATATTTGTGCCACCATTTTTACTACAGTGTCCCTGAATGGACAAAACAGTGTGTGTGAAGTGAGAACTTCTCTGAACTTTCAAACTGCTGTACCAGCTTTGTTTAACTCATTGACTGCCAGATGTTTTCAAAGCAGAGTTCTCCATATTGCCAAGATTTTCCCGCATTTTTACAGATTTTTGGAGAGCCATCGAACATTGTGAACTATGCTTGTATAAACACCAAATCTACCAAATCTCCAGCAGGTTTTCCACGTCTCCGTGCTCCAACACAAGTTAATGAGTCATTGTGCAGAGTTTGATTGGCTATTGAATCTATTAACCCTCTAGTGACTAGCGGTATAAATATTTGTTTTACACTACTTTTGTTTTTACCTTTAAATCTCACTTTTAAAAGAAGTTTACCTGCCTTGTTTGGTATAATTTCTTTCAGCAGTGTGATTTTACAGTTTTTTTTTTCATTTTTATACACTGTTTTAACAGTTGGTCTAAAACCATTTAAAAAAACATAAAATCGGAGTAGAAAAACTTTGATTTTTCATTGTGAAAACCACAAACTTGTTTCACAAACCATTTTTATAACTTAGAATGCAAATATAAGTAGTTAGTTTTAAAAGTATTTGGAAAAATTGGCCATCAAAAGAGAGATAAAATAAGAATTACATGAAAATGCAGCAAAGTCTAAGGCCTTTTTTTTTCCAATTATTTACAAAACAATCAATAATCACCATGAGATGCCAAAAAGATTAATTGATCCAATCCAAAAAGATGGTTTCTGTCATCACAAGACAGAAAGGACATTACAAGTCTGATATTTCCAGAGTGTGTTAGTCATCCTGTCCACCAGGAAGCAGCCCTGACATCTGATTTTGGGGAATTTTTGGTAACTTCCACCACCTCCTCTCTTCCTCAGCAACAAAATGCATCATGTTGTCACATATTTCTCATATCGGTTGATATGTTGCGTTTTTTGACCAACTGTAAAGAGGTTGTTAGGTTTTTGTGACACTTTTATTCTAGCTTATGGGCACTTTCTATTGAATTCGCCGTTTTTCCCGTTATTTTCCTTCAAACGCGCATTAAACATGTATGTAATATCAGTTGGAAAACTAGGTTGTACATTTTATATCATAACTCCGGTTATATTTGGTCTATTAACACGATTTAAAAACTGGCTTATAGTTTGAAGTCTGCCCTGTCCAGAGAGGGTTGGAATGGTGTCTCTGTGTCGCTGCGTTTAGCTGCTACGCCATCTTAAATCGGGACGCACCGGTGTGTCCAACGTCCCTAGAGGATTTGAGCCAGGTGTGTTAGAACAGGGAGAGATGGAAAACCTGCTGGATTGTGGCCCTCGTAGGACCGAAATGAGTAACCCTGGCTTAGACTCTGTTCTTTCATCTGCAGTAGAACATGGGGTAGTTGAAGCAAAAATGCCTGCTTTTCACCAAAAAGCTGAGAAAACAAGCATTTTATGCAGCAATGCACTTCAAGTACAAAAATGACTTTGATGCCAATATTTTTTACCTTAGTGACACTGTCAACATCTGAACAGCTGTTTACTTGTATGAAACAACAATAACAACACTGAGAAAAGAGTTTTGGCGGCAAAGTAATTATTCACTAGCTATATAAGCCACAACAAGTTTGTTTCACAACATAATATTTGACAGAAACATCTGTCTTCTTGTCACCCAGCTTGCTGCTCGACCTACTTTCAGCTGGCGCACATTGCTGCTATAGTTCAATCTATGGATCGTGTCTTTGATCAATCGTGTCACTGTCACTGATCAGTTTTTACACAAACTTTCATCTAACGTCCGACGCCTAAATTGCCTCAATTGTGGCTTATTGGACAGCATCACCGGCGGCCATCTTGCCACAGTCAGGCCTATGGTTTCTGAATGAAGGAGAGTGATCTCCGCAAAAGCAAATAATCATATTTCACTGAAATTTTGATGGGTTTACAAACAGGGTTCTTACAAACATTATTAATGTGGCTATAATTCTAAATACTTCAACATGTTGAAATTACAGCAGTCTTTTTGAAAAACGACTTAATCGCGTAGCACAGTTCTGCATCACGGCTAATATAGCTAGCCTACTTGCGCAAGTAACAAAGCTAAGACCACAATTAGATCTTTAATTAAACAGCAAGTTTGAGGTACATCAGTGACGATTTTACGACCAACCCTTTTGTTTGATTACCGTCTTCGGTTGTAGTGACTAGCTGGGGTACGTTTCCTAAAACTATATTTAATGTAATTATCCAAACTATGTTAGTTCAGCAACTATGGTTTTAGTAAATGCACCCTAGTCTTTATTTACACCCTACGGACGGAGCTTTTGTCCCGTCCGCCTGACTGTCTTTTTTTGTGACTAAAAAGATAACGTTTGAATAAACCTCCTACGTGGCCAAAAGTAGGTGTAAGATAAGGTGAGGTGGAAATCTGGGAGTGAAACGTGGTAGCAAAGTTTACTCAAAACATGATTTGATCAAATTTTATTGAGCGTATTGTCACTATTTTAGATAAAAACTCAAATCTTTTTTTCTTCAAGTTTATATATTTAAATTTTTTTATACATAAATATATCCATTGTATACGCTAGTTCTAAACACTGATTCAATTTAAATGCCATGGGCTTGTTATATCTATTGTACCTCGCCTGTTATTATATGAAAGTCCATGGCTATAGCTCACTCTGCTCTGGATTTGTTAGTTATAATCGTTATGTAGCTTCACACCTACATCTCCGATGTTTATAACAAACCAGACCGATTGAAAATCGGTAAAAAATTAAATAAGTTATAGTTATTTAAAAAGTACATCACCATTTAAAGCCAATGCTGTAAGTGAGCGAGCTGACTGTGGTAAGATGGCCGCCATCTGCGGACGTTTGACTCCATTGGCCAACAGCGCAGGTGAGTTATCTAGCAATTATATATAGATATCTATGGTCGCCATATTCTCTCCCCACAAGAGAATGGAGCACTTTTCCTGAAGCCTTTTTGACCACGTACTTTCACAACAATGCTTGGAATATGATGTCATTGCTATACCCATCTTTACCACTAGATGTCAGTCATTCTTACACACTGTACCTTTAAGTTTAAGTGAGGACTTTTGACTCATTTGTGTTTTTATGTTGTGTTGACACTCGGCATGTCTTCTCACCAGGTGACAGTTAAGTTTTTCTGTTAAACCAGCCTAACCAGCTTTCTTCTGATTCTGTTTTAAATTTAGTTTATGAAACCTGAACTTTGTTTTGTTACATGGGTGGTGCTGAACTGCAGTGCTGTACCTGTCCCAGAGCCAAGCAGGCAGCCTAGAGAGTCCCTCTGAAATCAAACTTCAGGGGTTTTTATATGACCTGTCTCAGTTTTACAGGCATTTTTATTTCCTGCAAGTTGAGGCATGTACAATTTAGTTGTCATTGAAACACGTGATTAGATTTTGATCAGCAAGGATAAAGAATTATTTGAAGTGTTGTTTTTTCAGCGCAGTCTTTTCATGTTTATTGATACCTTATCCCGGCTTAATAAACCTCTCTGCTTCCTTGTTTGTGCTCTTAATAAAATGCACATTTGGCAGTAATGTGTAAATCTTTTGCTTGTTCGTCACTCCAGCTGAACCGGTCCCTTCGCTTCCTGGATGACAGGAGCCCCCAGCATCCGTTCTTCATAATGTTGTCACCTCCAGCTCCTCATTCCCCGTGGACGGCAGCACCGCAGTACCAGAAAGAGTTCAGCAACATTCAGGCCCCTCGAGACGGCAGCTTTGACAAACCGGGGAAGGTATGCTGGCGATGACATCACATGTTGCGTGCAGCCTGGTTTCTGATGGCACTTTTAACGGAGCTCCGTTTGTGTGTCTGTTGTAGGACAAACACTGGCTGCTGCGTCAACCTGTCAACCCCATGCCCAACAGCTCACTCTCATTCCTGGACAATGCTTACAGGAGAAGGTACCATGATGAAATGTTTCTCTCTTGGTAGATCAGAAAATGACATGAAAACACAGAACGGAGTACCAACCAACACAGAAATGTTATTTTAATATGTTTAGCCACTTAAACTTTACATGTTCATTTTCTCACACCCTCTGAAGCTCGAAGCCAGACCTAACTAAACAGATGGTGGGAGCTTTCTGCTTAAAATGTCCCCCAGGGTTGACCCACGAAAACCACAGTAGCCACGCTGACAGGAAGTATGCTGGCTGGGGGGAAAAAAATACAACAGCAACTTTCATTTAGATCCTTTTTCCTCTTTTACGAAAGGCAGAAAGAGTAACTTATATCCTCTCCATGTGAACAGGTGGCAAAGAAAGTTTGGCCCAGATGTCCCATATTTGCATTTGGATCATGTTGTTACAGTGAGATCACCTAAACTAAACCACAGAGTCAACACAGACCAGAGAGTCATTTGGGCTTGGCTGCTGACCTTTGGCCCTCATAATACTTGTTTAAGCCATAAACGGCCGACATTAGAGCCCAGTATATCTATTGTCAGGGGTTTTGGAATAAAGTTGTAAGTACGTATTGATAAATCAGGTCTTAACTGTGACTTTTTGGCAGGTTTACCTCCCTAATGCAAGAACTCTGTTGGTAAATGCAGTCCTTTAAAAACTAGTGTCCAAATGGTAAGGGTCACATAAATGTTGACTTACTAAATTTACATTTTTAGATGTTAAAATTTGCACAGTCCACCTTCATCCATGCCAATATTTAGCTTTTTAAACCCAATGTGAATTCTTGCACCTTCCAAGGACAACTCGATGTTTCACACAAAGGAAAATCTGTTTTAAAAATGCAACTTAACATGACAGCAGTCATAAAAATGTATCAGTAAATAAAATAAAACAATATGATTAAATAAAATCATATTTAATAGTGACATAGTTCCGTCTTCTTCCGCTTATCCCGGGTCGGGTCGCGGGGGCAGCTGCCTAAGCAGGGAAGTCCAGACTTCCCTTTCACCGGCCACATCCACCAGCTCATCCGGGGGGGCGACCGAGGCGATCCCAGGTCGCTTAGGAGACGTGGTCCCTCCAGCGTGTCCTGGGTCTTGTCCGGGATGGTACGTGCCCAGAACACCTCACCAGGGAGGCGTCCAGGAGGCATCCTGACCAGATGCCCGAGCCTCCTCATCCGGCTCGTCTGGATGTGGAGGAGCAGCTCCCGGATGACCGAGGCCCCCCCCCTATCTCTAAGGGGGAGGTCATATGGACACTTTTTGTCACGATTAAAACGTTCTCAAGTCCAGAAAAGGGATTAGATCTGTATTTTTTGCACCATGCGACTGCGGCAAAAGTCCTGAACAGTTGTCAGAACGGAACGGTTGGAAGAGGCCGTCTGCACATTGTGGGGGGGGGGGGTTGGATCTTTGGCAGCTGTTGTTCGTCTCTTTTTACTTGCGTACGGGGAGAAACGGTTTTGTCCTCCGTCCAACAAACAACGCGCGCGCCCCGCCGACCACGCCCGCGACCGAACGCCCAACCCAGCCCCCCAGACCATTCCCACCATCTCATTCTTTCAGACCCACACCCAAGGGAGGAACACGAAACAAGCCCTCGCCACCCTTCTCCCCCCCCACTCACACCAACCCACCCCCACCTTTCCACTGACAAACCGAAACTACCCTCACCTCAAACCCATTCCCACCCAACCCCCCTTTTCCAGCCAGCCTTTGAAGCGCTCACCCCCCTCCCTCCGCAAACCCACAGCAACACCCCACCCAACAACCACACACTGCAAACCAAAACCCACCACAGCACCAAACCACCCCTCACACTCTCGCAAAAACCCAAAATTTAACAAAACAAAGTCAATAACCTCATTAAAGACTGAAAAATTAGCAGCATCATCATGATATCTGATAGGCTACCACCATCATGTGACACAGAAGCTGGAATCTGGTTGCTTTCACATCATTTCATTGCCTAAAACTCTCAGAAGTGGAAACTAGTTGCATGTTCTGTATCTGTACAGTGGTATCGCGATGCCAGAGAAACAACCTGCCATATAAAACAAACAAATTACAGCGACGTGTGTTTAATACCTGTGTTTATGTTGTTTATGGCATTGTGTGGTGAGATGGAAATTATTGATGGAAGCATGAACTAAATCTTGAATTATCTGGCAGGTGGCAGACGCTGTTATCTGTGGACGACATGGTGGAGATGCTGGTGGAGAAGCTCGACAGTATAAAAGAGCTGAACAACACTTACATCTTCTACACGTCAGACAACGGCTATCATACAGGTCTGCTCCAGCTAACTCCTCCTACGGTCCTTAGATCACTTCACAGCAGGTGCTGCATCCTTTAGCCAGACAAAGGTGCAGCATTTCCTCATCTTTGTGCATGAACCTGTTCTGTCTCTTGGTTCAGCTTTGCAGGTGTTGCAAGCAAGCAACCGTGCATTCAGCTTCTTTTTTTTTTCTTGTTAACCTTTTTACTAGTGTGCAGTAGCAAGTATTGCTTATGACCAGCTGTAAAGGGATCTGGTGGACCCTTGTGCGCTAAAGTTGGCAGACTTTGCATCACAAGGTTTCACTCAGAAGCAGATGTGGAAACTGTAAATTGCCTTTGACACTTCTAAGTTTCACTGGAAACGTTACACAACCTGTTAACAAATAACGCACCCAGTGTTAGTCAGCTCTTACATACGCTGTCAAATGTGAAAAGGAGAGTTTTCCATTTGAAGTCACAACTTCACTGATGTTCAGGACATTTTCTATGTTTAAATAAGCTGTTTTTCTGCAGAACTATTAACCCTAAAAACCTCCCATCAAACGTGAACCCAGCAGTGAAGTTGTGACCAAATGGAAAAGTCTCCTTTTTCACATTTGACAGCATGTCTTTCATTTGCTTTACTGGGTGCGTTACTGTTAACAGGACCCGATGTAACGTTTCAATTAAAACCCAGAAGTGTCAAGGCTTGTTTGGTTTCCACATCTGCTTATGAGTGAGAACCTTGTGATGCAAAGTCTGCTACCCCACAGGGAATCCACCAGATCCCTTTACAGCTGGTCATAAGCAATACTGCTACTGCACACTAATAAAGGTTAACCAGAAAAGAAGCTGAATGCACGGTCGCTACTTGCAACAGCAAGACAGAACAAGTTCATGCACAAAGATGATGCTGCACCTTTAATCTGGCTAAAGGATGCAGCTGCTGTGGTAGGGCTAGCCGTTGTCTGACGTGTAGAGATGGTGTTCAACTTCTTTTTATGCTGTCGGGCTTCTTCACCAGCATCTCCCGCCATTATCCACCTGTGGCTGGCGTCTGCCACCTGCCAGATGAACTCAAATGTCCATCTCACCACGCAATGCCTGGGCGGGTTTTTATATGGCAGGTTGTTCCAGCGCCTGGCAACCGAGCTGATCAAGGATTACGTAGGCTATACTTGGCGCTCAGCGATACCACTGGTACGGAGCTGGAGACATGCGGCTTCTTCCACTTCTGAGAGTTTTGAGCAAGCTGTTGAGCAGCCGGATTCAGTTTCTGTATCACATGATGAATATTATTATCGAATGTCATGATGATGCTGCTAATTTTTCAGTGCTTTAATGCAGGTTATTGAACGATTATGTTTTGTTAAATTTTGGGGCTGACCCCTAGACACACAGCAGAGTTTGTGGCCTCAGGATCGGGTCTCTGCGGATTTGCAGATGATGTGGTTCTGTTGAGATCGTATGCAAACTGCGATTTGCAGCCGGTGGCGACGCGGACCAGCATCGAGACCATGGTCCTCGCCGGGAAAGTGGAGTGATCTCTCGGTGAAATGAAGATTGCCCCAGATGAAAGGAGTTCAAGCAATGCCGAGGGGTCTTGTTCACAGGTCAGGAAGGATGGACAGACGGATCAGTCGGCGTCATCTGCAGTGATGAGTCTGCAGCCGATCGATGCGTGGTGAAGAGGAGCTGAGGACCAGAGGCAAAGTAATGATTTACCAGCTGATGCCGAGTTTACCGCCCTCACTATGGCCATGAGCCCTGTGGGTCATGACTGAAAGAATGGATTGGTGAATTACCCAAGTGCCGAGATGGTTCCGCGGGGCGCGTTGAAGGTTCTCCGCCCAGGAGCGGTCTCATGGGTTTCCTCAAGCGAGCCTGAAATTGAGCGATCTGGTTCTGCCGCGGCGGGTCGGCAATAAACGCTGTTTGTTTTCTGGGCGTTTTACAAAACGTTGTCATCACGCATTGCGCAGGTAAAGAGGCGGTAACGCTTGCCAAGTACAATTGTGCAGGCGTGCCCGTTCTGACAACTGTTCGAAATTCGCGAGGCGTTTTTAATGCGTGGCAAGTGTCTCGCCGCGGCCCTCCCTTAGAAGGTGGGGGGAACTTCGGTCATCGGGAGCTGCTCCTCCGCATCCGGAAGGAGCCGGATGAGGAGGCCGAGGCATCTGGTCGGGTGCCTCCTGGGCACCTCCTAATTGGTGTTCTGGGCACGTACCATCTTAAGACCAGGACAACGCTGGAGGACCACGTCACCTGGGAGGTCGGGATGGAGTCTGGACTCCTGCTTAGGCCGAGATCGCACGACGACATCCTGCGTGGGGAGAGCGAGACTATGTCATGACATTTAATCATATTGTTTAATTAATTTATGATACATTTTAGCAACAATGTTTGGTTGCATTTTTCAGACAGATTTTTCATTTTGTGAAACATCGAGTTAATCTGGAAGGATGCAAAATTCACATTGGGTTTAAAGAAAATATATTGGCATGGATGAAGACAGCATCTAAAAATGTAGACTGAAGTAAGTCAACATTTATGTTGACCTACAGATGACACTAGATTTTAAGTACATTCCAACAGGACATTAGGGAGGTAAAACCTGCAAAAAGTCACAGTTAAGACCTGATTTTATCAATACGTAACACAACTATTCCAAAACTGAACAATACTGAATGTCAGCGTTTATAGCCCCAAATTAAGTATTATGAGGGCAAAGGTCAGCAGCCAAGCCCAAATGTCTCTGTGTGTTGACTTCTGTGAGTTTAGTTTAGGTGATCTCACTGTAACAACATGATCAAATTAGTAGGACATCTGGAACTTTTGCACCTGTTCACATGGAGAGAATTACCCTTTCTGCCTTTCATAAAAGAGGAAAAAGGATCTAAATGGTTGCTGTGCCTTTTTCCCCCAGCCATTATCAGCGTAACCTGTGGTTTCGTGGGTCAACCCATCTGTTTAGCTAGGTCTGGCTCAGAGGGTGTGAAGAAGATGAACATGGTTTAAATTGGCTAGGCTTATATTAAAATAACATTTCTGTGTTTGTTGTGCTCATTCTGTATTTCATGTCATTCTGGAAGGCATTTCGTCATGGTACCTTCTCTGCGTTGTCAGGATGAGAGTGAGCTGACAGGCATGACAGGTTGGCCTTGGCCCAGCCAGTGTTTTATTTTACAACAGACACACAAACAGGGAGCTTCATCAGAAACCGAACACACGCAACATGTGATGTCATCGTAGCATACCTTCCGGACTGTCAAAGCTGCCGCCGGGGTCTAGTGTTGCTGAATTTTCTGGTACTGCGGTGCTGCATTTCAATGAAGGCTGGAGGTGGCATTATGAAGAACGGTACTGGGGGCTCATCCAGGAAGCGGAGCCGATTCAGCCTGGAATGACGAACAACAAAGTTGCATTACTGCCAAATGTGCATTTTATTAAGGCACAGAGCAAGGAAGAACATTAAGCCGAGGATAAATTGTCAATAAACATGAAAATGCAAAAACAACAACACTTGAAATATTCTTTATCCCTGCTGATCAAAATCTAATCACGTGTTTCAATGACAACTAAATTGTATGCCTAAACTTGGGAAAATAAAAATGCCTGTAAAGGGCAGATCATATAAAGCCCTGAAGTTTGATTCAGAGGGTACCTGCTTAACTCTGGAAATTTAGTGCAGTTCAGCACCACCCTGAAACAAAGTTCAGGTTTCATAAACTTAGAATTTAAAACAGGAAATCAGAAGAAAACTGGTTAAGTTTAACAGAAAACTTAACTGTCACCTGGTGAAGACATGCAGTAATACAACATAAAACACAAATGAGTCAAAGTCCTCACTTAAACAGATGACAGCAAATGACGATCTAGTGTAGATGGGTATCTTTTTGTATTCAAGCATTGATGGCAAAATTCTCGGAACAAGAATGATGTCCAGCACAAGCTGCCCTTCACATCTATAGGCGATTCGAAGTTTTATGGTGGGAAGAAAACAGCGTTGATATCTTTATTTCTGTAATTGTCACCTGATCAGTGTCAGACAAGCAATAAAAGAATATGTTTAACGATCAACAGGAAGTGGATATACTATTAATGATCAAAAAAACTTCAGAAAAGTGCTCCATTCTTGTGAAATTATAGCGACCATAAATATCTATATATAATTGCTAGATAACTTCACCTGCGCTGTTGGCCAATGGAATCAAGCAAAGATCTGAATAACGTCATCTTACCACAGTCAGCCATGCACTACAGCGTGGCACAAAATAGTGATATACTTTTAAATAACTATAACTTATTTAATTTTTTACCAATTTTCAATCGGTCACAATTTATAAGCAGAGATGCTAGGTGTGAAGCTATATGATATAACAACAAATCAGAGCAGAGTGGCTATAATATGGACTTTCATATAATAGGCGGGTACAATAGATTAATGCATTTATATTAAATCAGTGTTTAAATTGCTATATTTATGTATGAAAAAATTTTAATATATAAACTTGAAGAAAAAAAGACTTGAGTTTTTACAAAATAGTGACAATACGCTCAATAAAATTTGATCAAATCATGTTTTGAAGCAAACCCTTGCACCAGGTTTCACTCCCAGACACACCTCCTGCCATACACCTACTTTGGCCACGTAGGAGGTTTGTTCAAACGTTATCTTTTTAGTCATTAGACAGTCAGGCAGACGGGACAAAATCCGTAAATTGTAAATAAAAGACTAGGAGGTGCATTTACTAAAACCATAGTTATGAACTAACACGTTTAGTGGGTACATTAAATATAGTTTTTAGGAAACGTACCCCAGCCTCACTACAACCGAACGGTAATCAAAACAAAGGAGTCTAGTCGTAAAATCGTACTGATTTACCTCAAACTGCTGTTTAATTAAAGATCTAATTGTGGTCTTAATACTGGCAAATGGAAACTGTATAGCCGTGATGCACACAACTGAAGTAGCATGCCTTGATTAAGTGCGTTTTCAAGACAGCAGTAATCAAGTTATAGCCCACATTAAAGCAACCTTTACGTGTTACATTCTTACAGAGCAAATGTTATGAAGATGAGACAATGGAAACTCTGAAATACAGACAGACCACCATATCAAAATAATATTATTCCAATCTCTAAATGAAAACTCAACCAATCCTTGAGTGAGGTGCCTCTAGGATTGTCCAGCGAACACCCTGTCAGGCCTTGTTCTGCATTGGGAAAATTGGAGAATGAAGGGTGTGTCCCAGGAGTGAGCGGGACTGTATTCAAAATCTTGCTGGCCTTTTCTGAAATGCAGAGATGGTAAAGAACTGCTTTAATAATGTTTATGGAGCCTGAGTTGTTTATAAACCCATCAAAATTTCAGTGAAATATGATTATTTGCTTTTTTTTTTTTTACTCTCCTTCATTCAGAAACCATAGGCCTGACTTTTGGTAAGATGGCCGCGTGTCTCTGTGTAAGCCGCAATAGCGATCTGTGTTATACAGATATCTATGATGGCGACTGCTCGTAGTTAGACAGTTGCAGCGTCAGGCGTTAGATGAAGTTTGTCTTAAAGCAAGTCAGTGACAGTGACCGATGATCAAGGTGATCATGGAGCCGAACTATAGCAGCAATGCGCCAGCTGAAAGCAGGTGGAGCAACAAGCTGAAATTGTTTCTGTCAAATGTCCCATGTTGTGAAACAGCTTGTTAACTAAGCTAGTGAATAATTACTTGCCGCCAATTACTCAGTGTTGTTGTTGTTTCATACAAAGTAAACAGCTGTTCAATTGTTGATAGTGTCACTAAAGTAAAATGTGGCATCAAAATCATTTTTACTTGAAACATTGTATAAAATGCTGTTTCTCAGCTTTTGGTAAAAAGCAGGCATTTTGCTTCAACTACCCCATGTTCTACTGCAGATGAAAGAACAGAGTCAGCCGGGGTTTTCATTCGGTCCTGCGAGGCCACAATCCAGCAGGTTTTCCGTCTCTCCTGTTCACTAACACACCTGCAATTTAACCCTCTAGGGACGTGGGCGCACACGGTGCGTCCAACAATTTAAGGTGGCGTGGCGGCTAAGCGCTAGCGGCCGAGACACCATTCCAACCTCTCTGGACGAGACTTCAGACTATAAGCCAGTTGGCCACCGTCGTGTTAGCGGCCAAACCTGGCGGGTTATGATATAAAATGTACAACCCCGGACTGATATTACATACATGTTTAATGGCGTTTGTGAAGGGCTTGAGGCGGCGTAGCGAATTCAATGGAGTGCCCGCTAAGCAAAGAAGTGTCGGAAAAACCTAACAGTATAGCACAGTTGGTCCGAAAGCGAGCATCGAGCGTTATGGCAATAATGACGATTTGCTGAAGGTGGAGGTGGTGGAAGTTGTCCCAAGTCGGATGTCGGGAGTAGCGCCGGTGGTTAAGGATGACTAACACACCCGCAATTATCAGACTGTAATGTCCTTTCTGTCTTGTGATGACGAAACCATTGAATTGGATCAATTAATCTTTTGGCATCTCAGCAGTGATTATTGATTGTTTTGTAAATAATTGGAAAAAGGAACTCCTTGGAATTGCTGCATTTTCATGTAATTCTTGTTTCTTATTATTCTTTTTTGATATTATTTTCAGATATTTTAAGGCTTACTTTATATTTGCATTCTAAATTTTCTGTGAAAAATCAAAGTTTTTTCTACTCGATTTTATGTTTTTTTAAATGAACAGTGTATAAAAATGAAAATAAACAGAATCACACTGCTGAAAAATTGCCAAACAAAGGCAGACAAACTTCTTTTTAAAAAGTGAAATTTAAAGGTAAAAACATATAATCCGTAAAACAAACATTTATACCGCTCAGTCACTAGAGGGCCCCCAGCCAGTCAACAACCAATCAAACTCTGCACAATGATTAAGATTAACTTGTGTTGAAGCAATTTTGAAGATGTGGAAAACCTGACTGGAGATTTGGTAGATTTGGTGTTTATACTGGCATAGTTCACCAAATGTTCTATGGCTCTCCGAAAAATCAAAAAAATGGGAATGGGCAACATGAAGAACTCTGCTTTGAAAACATCTGGCAGTATGTGAGTTAGGCAAGGCTGGTACAGCAGTTTTGGAAAGAAAAAAGAAATTCTCCGCTTCACACACTGTTTTGTCCATTCAGAGACACTGTAATAAAAATAGTGGCAAAATATGGCGGCCTCCCATTTCCGTGTATATATAATAGATATAAATGACTAATTCTATGAAAGTAAAACATAACAGCTGTTCCTGGAAACAGTGCACATCAAGAAAGGCACGTGGTACATTTTCTGTCATTGACGCACGATTTTGCCCACGCTGCGCCTTTAAAATATTTAGCGTGAACCTTCAAGATCACGGGTGTTCCTGTGCTGATGATAACCTAAAATTTGCTGACGAGACAAGAAACTTGACATGACATTTGCCTATCAAGAAACTGATTCAGTTTCAGAAAATTTTTTTTCTGCCGCCAAATTCTTTTCTGGAGCCACTCCAGTACATGAAGCTGCTGATCACAAGCTCCCGGACAGGCAGGGGTCCGCGATGGAGAGAGTGTGATTACGACTTCCGTGAGGTCTATCCGGGTAGTCTTCCTGTGTCACTGTGCTCTCTTCTTTCCGTTCGCGGAGAGGTGTGTAGTTGTAGTACTGGGAGTTCCCACCTGCAGGTCGCAGAGGGGCTGTGAAATAGAGTGGTGAGAAAAAACAAAAGTTTTGGGTTTTAAATGGGACCACCCGATGCATGCCACTGGTCAACCCGATGGGGCTATAGCCGGCGTCTCAGCTGCCATACTGGCGACAGAGAACAGTTCAGTGGTTAAATGAATATAAAATCTGATATCAGGAAAAGTATCAAACCAAATTTTACAAACAAAATCTCATAAAGTTTGTTCAGTTATGAAATCTCGCGAGGATCTGTTCCGTAGTCCCCTGACTAAGTCCAAATTCGGGTTATAATTACCCCAAAAGCCGAATGTGAGGCTGCTACGTCACAGCCAAGGGGCTGAGCTGCGGAGATGGTGAGCCACTCCAGTCTCCAGCCTCAGCGAGACCCTGTCATCTCAGAATAAAGAATCAATCCCCATAGACATATTA